>PVLC010005998.1:55525-72377 GCA_004027655.1 Graphiurus murinus
CAGTTACACTTCAGATAGAGGTCTAATATCTAGGATATACAAAGAACTCAAGAAAATCGCAACTAAGAAAGCAAATAACCCAATCAAAAAATGGGCAAAGGACCTAAATAGACACTTCACAAAAGAAGAAATACAAATGGCCAATAAATGTATGAGGAAATGTTCCACATCATTGGCAATCAGGGAGATGCAAATCAAACTACCCTGAGATTTCACCTAACTCCAGTCAGAATGGCAATCATAAAAAACACAAACAACAACACCTGCTGGTGAGGATGTGGAGAAGTGGGAACCCTAATACATTGTTGGTGGGAGTGCAAACTTGTGCAACCACTGTGGAAAACAGTATGGAGGATCCTCAGATGAATGGGAATGAACCTACCATATGACCCAGCAATTCCACTACTGGGTATATACCCAAAAGAATGGAAACCAAACTATCAGACTGATGCATGTGTATCTATATTTATAGCAGCTCAATTCACAATAGCCAAACTATGGAAGCAGCCAAGATGTCCATCGACAGATGAATGGATTACAAAACTATGGGATATATACACAATGGAATTTTACTCAGCCATAAAGAAGAACAAAATCATGTTCTTTGCAGGGAAATGGCTGCAACTGGAAAACATTATGTTAAGTGAGATTAGCCAGTCACAAAGAGTAAAGACACATATGTTCTCCCTAATATACGGATGTTAGGGAGTAGATGGGACATAAGAGGGTCCCCAGATGAAAAAGGAGAGACCCTCGATAAATAAAGAAGTAGACTTAACTGAAGGGAATGGACGGGGTTGGGGGGGGGAAAGCATACTAAGGCACATGATGTACTTACACAATTATATCAAGATCACTCACTGAACTGAACATGAGAGGGAGGGAGGGTGAGGGAGCGGGGTGGGAATTGGGGACAGGGTCAGATTAGAAATGTGTTCACATTTGTCTTTATCAATTTGTACCTAACAAAAATGTATAAATACAAAGCACAAATTATTACAATAAAAAATAAAAATAAAATAAAAAAGATGTATGCTTACAATGCTCAAGTTATTTCAATAAAAAAAAGAAAAAAAATGCATCAGTACTGAGGAGAACATTTTAAAATCAAGACTGTAACAGAAAAATAGGCTGATACAGCCACTTGAAAAATCAGCTTGACATTATGCATAAATGGTCTTATGCTTCTTCAATTTTTTGTCTTCATTTAGAAATTAGTACTAGCACAATGAAAATCACTAAATTTGTAGACAAACCTTTCCCTCTGAAGTTATTAATTTCAGTACTTCTAAAACAGACAGATAAAGCTAAACTTATTTTCTCCATCTTACATTTAAGTGGAAACACAACACTGGTCTTTCAGAAATAGGAAGGAAGAAGAAATAGCTGGCAAAGAAACAGTGAACCCATGAGATTCATTGCATTTACAGCAACTGAAAGTTCAGTTAAAAAAAAAAAAAAAGATCGGATTTTTCTCAAATGAAGTTTTACTAAAAAGGTTCCTTGAACAAACAATGGACTAAAATGAGGATGACTTGTCTTAAAACAAGAGCTCTTATGAAGTGTTTGGCTAACATAAGGTTAAATAAAGGTCCTTTTAAATAACAGTTGGTTATCTTGGTCCTTTTAAGAGTATTTTCAGCTCTATTTCTTAAAATTCAGATGACTATACAAATCTTAATCAATCAGAATTGAATTTACATAGAATTTGTTGTTAAATTTTTTTTAACATTCTATTTCTTTGAAAAGTTTCTTTATTACCAAAGCCAACATTGCTATCTCATTTTGGAAATAGATGCTAAAATATTAGAAAAGATGGTGCTGAGAATGTACATGTTTTATTCTTAAATTTATATTATATTAAAATATTTTATATTTTTAATGTTAATTTGTACTCATTTTAAATGCAAAAAATTATTAGTACTTCCCCCATTAGAAAGAATATATGATAAGTACATTGTCATTTCTTTTTCCTCACACACTACTTGGTGGTAGCAGCCATAGTATAATATTTAGATCCAGAGATAAATTAATAGAAAAGCAACTAGTCGAGCCAAGCGTGGCGGCGCACGCTTGTAATCCCAGCATTTGGGAGGCTGAGACCGGATGATCCGGGTTTGCGGCCAGCCTCAGCTACCTAGTGAGGCACTCTGAAACTTAGTGAGACTCGGTTTCAAAATAAAGAATAAAAAATAGGGCTGAGGGTATAACTCAGAGGTAGAGTGCCCCTGAGTTCAATCCCCAGTACTGGAAAAAAAAAAAAAAAGAAAAGAAAAGCAACTAGTCTGAGTTTAGCTAGAAAACACATGCAATTTTAAAGCTTCCCTGCAATTCTAAAGAATTCTTATTTAACAGATGTATCTATCTGTGGAGCTATAATAAAATATTAAAGAAAAATCAAGTAAGAAAAAAAATGGCACTAATATTACTATCAGAGGAACTCAAAATTAAGTAAATGTGAGTAGGTTTGTGTGTGTGTAGATATGCACGTACACACACACACACACACACACACATTTTACAAAAACAGGATGCTAATGCCAAGGATATTTCCTATTTCTAACTGATGGGCATCCCACAGCTATGCTTCATTCTATTCAAATGGCACCCTTGAAGGTAGTTATCTCTCTAATACATTTGCAGTAATGTACATTCCTTTCTAAAGTTATATTACAAATATAATGGAGAGTAAAATCAATGAAGCAAAAATACAGTTCAGGATTTTCTCTTCTCATGAACTCTCACATTTTAAAACAAAATTATGGTATATTCATAGTAGATAGCAATAGTCTTTGTTCTTTATATTATTTTTCTTTCACAAAAGAATGTGGACTTTCAAAGATTATATTCATTTGAGGCTGTATATCAAATATTTTCTTATGACTGGACTCCATTATTTCATTATCCTAGACTGTTTTTACTTAAGGCTAAGAGTTACTAAAGATGAACACACTCATAACATGTAATAGGAATGGATAAAGATTATAAAAACAAAAAACAAAAAACAACATACTCTAGGCTCTGCTGCTGCTCATTTCCTGGGGTTCTGAGTTGTTCACTTAATCTTTTTTTTTTTTTTAAATATACTTTTATTGGTACATTGTAGGTATACATCATAGTGAGGTGCAGAGTGATATAAATGTATTTACACTCAACACTTGATGTGTTTCCCTCTGGATCTCAACCCTCCCCCCTCCACCACCTTCTTGTACTTGTTAGTGAAATTGGTAGTGATACCTTCATAAAGAGACATAGAATTATTTGAACTATCTCCTTCATCAATCCTCCTTTTCCCTTCCCTACTTCCCTCCCCAGACTCCCTTCCACTGTTCTACTGGTCTCTATCATCATTTATCTGAGGTCCCTTTTGTTTCCTATTTTCTCTCTAGTTTCCACATATGAGAGAAAACATATGATCCTTGATTTTCTGAGACTAGCTAATCTCACTTAGCATAATATTCTTTAGTTCTACCCATTTTCCTCCAAATGACATATTTTGTTCTTTTTTATGGCTGAGTAGAATTTTATTGTGTGTATATATGCACACTCTCTATATTGATTCATCTTTTGACAAATACTTGGGTTGGTTAAAAAACTTCGTTATTCTGAACTGTGCTATTATAAACACGGATATGCACATAATCACTATAGCATTATGACACTCTTGACTAGATGGCTGCTTCTCTTTTAACATTAAAAATTTTGATTCTTTAGCTTAATGATAGGATTCAAAATTGGCAAATTGATAAAAGTAGTCACTCATTCATTAACATGAGAAATACTGTCTTAAATACTTAAATCATGATGGGAAACTAAGACTTTTTTAGTCTTTAGTTACCAATTGTCATTTTCTCATGTAACACTTCAGATATTTCTTTGCATAAAATACTTTTGGTGTTGTTGTTTAAAGTAACTTATAGGGTGTGATCCAAGATAAAACTAGATTTGGAGTTTAGGAAATGTAAGAAAAAAGAGAGAAAATATAAGTAATGAAACTATTCATCGAGTGAGACATACATTCAAAACTTATTTATTGTTTGTTCCATTAGACCTTGTGATCTATCCAAGCATTTTACCTTATCCCTGACCCATATCAAAGACAATGGGCAATGCCAAACTACTTCAGTTCCCTTAATTATCATTCTGTTCTCACTGAATATTTCAATCTGTTTCTTTTTCTGAAAATATCCTTCTCTTTGTCTACCCTTCCAACTCCTACTCATTGTTCAAGCGTTAGCTCAGATTATTGTGTTAGAAAGCTTGATTGAATTCTAGGACACTATCAGGTACATTTCTCTTAAAACTTTTACACAGTTGCTATTGTTTTTAGATCTGTCACTCCCACTAGATAATGATTCTGAATGGTCGCCCACAAGACTTGGATGCAATCCATCCATCTTTTTGTTCCTGTTTCCAAGCACCTTGCCATCATAGGAACAGCTTGAAAATTTCTAAATCCATGATAGAAAAATAAGTAGTTGCAACATAGTTAATATTTTTATATTTTATTCAAATTTTACTTCTTTTTTAAAAAAATTCATCCAAGGTGTCATTTTGTACATACTAGAGGACATTTTTGACAAGCCCACAATGAACAAGTCAGCCTCTGGAGACCAGGTGAAGTCACATGCACAGTCCTTTGACACAACCATGTCCTTCCTGATTAGGGCCACTGGTGTGACCCAGATACTGTGCAGCCCCCAGTCACTGACAGCATTCTTTTCTGCTGCCATGCATACTGTACCACACCTACCTTGGCCCAAAAGGACATACTTGTTCTCAAATGACCCATGGAAACTGACACACGCCATAGCCAGACCAAGACCAAGGTATACTATACCCAGAGCTGCCAGGGAAACCACCTGACAGAGAGCTGCAACCTTGCTGACAGTGCTACTTACAACCCCTGCAGTCTAGACCTCTGAGATACTTGTAGGCATTGCTGACACAGGCTACAGCTGAAGAAAGTTTGCGAACATTGCACTAAGATGTCAACTTGTAACCAAAGCCAATACAGCATACCCAACCAACATCTAAGGACATAACTTTCCAAATTATGGAAAAATATGGACATCTATGGCCAGGAAGTGCATAGGACTCTTAATAACCACAAAAGATCTCTGAAGCATACTATAATCAAAATTTTCAAAGTAAAAGACAAAGTGAGTATTCTAAAAACACTAAGAGGAAAACATCAAGTCATATATAAAGGATTCTTCATTGACCAATATCAGACTTTCAGCAGAAATCCTTCAGGCTAGTATAGAATGGGAAGATATATTTGAAGTCCTAAAAGAAGGAAAGAACAAAAACTTCCAATAAAATATTTCTAAAGTGAACAAAATCTGAGAGAGTTCATCACCACTAGACCATCCATACCAGAAATGCTTAAGGGAGTCTACATTAGAAGTAAAAAGATGATAACTAGCATTATGAAAATATGCTAAATTACAAAACTCACTAGTATAGTGGGTACACAAAAGATGATTAAAGGATATGAACTTTTTATTAATAGAAAAACTTCTAAACCACAAAGGTGCACAGGAGAACAAGAAAGGAACAAAGATTATACCAAATAATCAGAAAAATAACAAAAATATAATGTCTTTACTTACCAGTAATAACCTTGAAGTTAAATAGCTTGTATACCCCAGGTAAAAGAAACAAAATGACTGAATGGATTAAAAAAACCAACAATATTTTGCCTGCAGAGAACTCACTTCTCTATTAAAGATACACATAGTCAGAAAGTAAAGGTATGTAAAAAATATACAACATGTAAATGGAAACAAAAAATGTTCAGGAGTAGGTATTATATAAGATAATATAAATTTTCAGGAAAAAAATCAATAAAAAAGTGTCAAAGAAGTCCACTATAGATTGATACAGAGATCAGTTTAACAAGAGGGAATAACAACTGTAAATATATTTGCACTTAACATTGAAGCACCCAATTACATAAAGAAAGCATTATTAACTCTAAAAGGAGAGGTAAAATCTAATTCAATAATTGTTGGTTATTTCAGCACCACATTTAAAATGATGAATAGACCATGTAGAAAAAGAATTATAGAAAAAAAAATAGAAGTTAACCTATGCTATAGAGAAAATAGACCTAAAAGACATTTAGAAAACATTTCATCCAACAGCTATAGAGTACCCATTATTTTCATAAGCATATAAAACAGTTTATAGGAAAAATCATATGTTAGGCTGTAAAACAAGTCTCAACAAATTTTAAGAGGTCAACATCATAATGTGTTTTTTCTGATAATAATCAACAAGAAATTATATTTGTATATAGAATTAAGCTACATTTTCTGGAACAACCAATGGGCTAATGAAGAAATTAAGAAGTAACTTAAAAATTGCTCATAAACAAATGAACATGAGAATAAAACATACCAAGTCTAATGGGACACAGAGAAAGCAGTAGTAAGAGAGCACTTTCACACAATAAGTGCCTACATAGGAAAACAGAAAGTTATCAATAAACAACCTAATTACACAACTAAGGAAGTTGAAAAGCAAAAATTAACAAAACCCCAAACTAGTAAAATAAAAGAAAGAGAAATCAGAGCAGAAATAAAGAAAATTGAAATTGAAAACAAAAGCGAATAAAGAACTGTGTTTTTGAAAAAGCAATAAATTTGATAATCCTTTAGCTAGACTAACTAAAAAAATTATATATATATATACTTGAGAGAGGACTCAAATACAATCAAGGAAGAAAAAGGAGACATTACAACTGGCACTGCAAAAATAAAAATATCACTAGGAAGTATTCTTCCCAATTCAGTACCAACAAATTGAAAAGCTTAAAAAAATTAGATACATTTTTGAACATATATAATTTACCAAAATTGAACCATGAAAATGCAGGAAACCTGAACAGAACAATAACAAGTAACAAGGATATATTGGTAATAAAGGGTCTCCCAATAAAGAAAAACGCAAGGTCTAATGGTTGTACTACTGAATTTTGACTAATATTTATAGAATAGCTAACAACCATTTTTCTTTAACATTCCAAAGTATTGAAGGGAGGGAAACACTACAAACTAATTCTATGAGGCCAGTAATATTCTGATACCAGACAAGAACAGTACGTGCAGAAAAAATATTCAATAAAATTCAACATAACTTTATGATAATAGTTCTTAGAAATTTAGGTGTAGATTGAAAGTATTTCAACAGAGTAAATGCTATACATGTTAAACCCATAGCCAATATGACACTGAATGAAGAAGTCTGAAAGCTTTCTTTTTTTTTTTTGCAGTACTGGAAATGGAACCTGGGAGCATTCTACCTCTGAGCTACAGCCCCAGTCCTATTTTTTATTCTTTATTTTGAAACATGGTCTCACTAAGTTGCGGAGGGCCTCACTAAGCAGCTGAGGCTGGCCACGAACCCAGATCCTCCAGTCTCAGCCTCCCTAATGCTGGGAATACAAGTGTGCACCACCATGCCTGGCTCCTGAAAGCTTTCTTTCGAAGAACTTGCACAAAACAATGGTGTTCATTTCCCTTGTTTCTATTGGATATAGTATTGGAAGTCTTAGAGTAATGAGAAAAGAGAAGGAAGTAAAAGTCATCAAATAGGAAAAGAAATGATTAAATTATCTGTGTTTTTAGATGACATGAATTAATTTATAGAAAAAACCTGAAAGTTCCTCAAAAATAACTATTAGAACTGACAAATTCAGTAAAATTGTCAATAAAACAAGAAATTGTGAATAAAACAAGAAATCAATTCTATTTCTAAAGTAAAAATTACATAAGAATGATGAAAGAAATCGAAAAGGACAAACAATAACAACAACAAACAAATGGAAAAACATCCCATGTTCATGGACTGGAGAAAGTAACTTTGGTAAAATGTTCATACTACCCAAAATCACCTATAGATTCAACATAATTCTTAGAAAAAAATTCCAATTATATCACTCACAGAAATAGAAAAAAAAAGAACTCATTCCTATAATTTCTTTTTTTTTAATTTTTCAGCACAGATTTTTATACATTTCTTGAGTACAACAGGGTTACATAGACATTTATGTCATCTCAACATATCAGTTATTGTCAGAACACAAATAGCACCACTTCTTCGTTTTACACGTATTGCCCACATTCTTAACATAGCCTGGTAAAGCAAACTTTCTAGAGTCATAAAACCATACTCCTTTAGGATCATATATTTACTTTCTAAGAAGTAGGAGGGTCTTTCATCTACGCATCCTAGGAGCAATCTCCAGACTTCGAGATGCCAATGTAGCCATAGCAGAAGAGTCAGTATAATTACTCATATATGCAGATAGCAACTGCCCAGGGGGCCCAGCTGGGCTCCCACAATTCCCCCGTTTTTATTTTAAAATGCACAAAGGACTGTGCCTGTCTTAGGTCGTTTCCTACCAAGTGCTTAATCTTACCCATCATGGGGTCTTGATGAGTCATTCAACGAGCCCTGTCTTAGGTTGATATTGCCCTGAGAAAATCAAACCTGTCATTCTATAGAATCACAAAAGACCTTGAATAGCCAAGGAAACTCTGAGAAAAATTAACAAAATAAAGCTACTACAAATAAATATTGTCTTCAAAACATATAAACATATAAAGCTATAGAAGCCAATGTAGTATGGTAATGGCATAAAAAGACACAGAGACCAGGGACATAATGGAACACCCAAAGTAAATCCATTTATTTACTCTTAACTGATTATTGACAAACATGACAAGAACATATGCCAAAGAAAATAAACTGTCTTTAATAAATGATGTCAGAAACACTAGATATCTATTTACAGAAGAAATTTGATTCCTATTTCTCATCATATACACCATTGACAAATGAAGAAATAAGGAAAAGATTATATATATATATATATATATATATATATATATATACACAATAGAGAATTATTCAGTCATAAAAATAATTAAATTCTGTCATTTGTAGCAAAACCAATGAATCTGAAGGATATCATATTAAATGAAATTAGTCTCAGATAGACAAGTGTTCCATATTGTTTTCATATGTGGAAACTAATGAATAAAAAAGTTAATTAATTAACAGTAGAAAAGAAATTACTTGGGACTGGGAAAGGGGCAGGGGCAGAAGATGAAGGTAGAAGAAGGGTGGGTAGACATAATATATTTTCAATCAATCATACATAATCAATTCACTTAGATAGAAATGTTATCATAAAACCTACTAATCTATAATAAAAAGGTTATCATAAAAAAGACAAAAATAACAAATACTGGCAATGATATAAAGAAAAAAGAGCTTTCATGTACCATTGGTGGAAAGGTAAACTAATATAACTGTTAACAGAAAACATAATGATGTTTCCTCAAATTGTTAGAAATAGAACTATTATGGAATCTAGCAATCCCACTAATACATAAATATTCAAAAGAGTTGAAAGTCAATATATTACAGATACTCTGTATTTACATACTTATTGGAGCACTATTCAAAATAGCCTAGATATGCACTCAACCTAGGTATCTATTGATGAATGAATACAGAAAATGTGCCAATGTGCCATATACACAATGTGATATTGGTCATCAATAAAGTAGGCTGAAATTCTGTCATTTGTCATAAAATGAGTGGATCTTGAGGACACTATGTTAATTGAAATAAGTCAAGTACATAAAGACATAAACTCCCTGTTATCACTTATTTGTTGAAATTAATATGTTATTCTCAAATAAATAGAAAATTGAATATTGTTTACCTGATACAAGGGAAGGGAGGATGGAACGATTTTTTATGAATAAAAAGCTATATTTAGATAGGAGAAATATTTCTAATGTTCTGCAGCACAGTAGGTTAACTATGGTTTACCACAATTGAATATTTCAAAATATCTATTAGAAAGGATTTTAAATGTTCTCAATACAAATGTATAATAAATATCTGAGGCGATAACTTCTCTAAATACCCTGTTATGATCTTTACATATTTTTACATGAATTGAAATTCAGAAGGTACCTATCAATTTTGACAGTATGTACCTGTTAAAAATAAAAATATATTTAGAATAGTTTTTACTAAAATACATTAATTACTATGTATATAAAGTGCATATAGGAGGAAATATTTTACTACATTATGAGATAAAGGTTAAGGATTTGATGATTCAAAAATATTCAATGCACAGTTTGTATTTAATTTAATTTTTACCCCAGAATTGACTGCCAAACATTTCCTAGATAAAGGAAAAAATAATAAAATAAAATAAAAGCACAAACTAGTCAGGCATGGTGGCACATACTTGTGATTCTACTACTTGGGAGACTGACACAGGAGGATCATAGGTTTGAGGCCAGTCTCAGCAAATAGTGAGGTCCTTGGCAACGTAGTTAGACCTCATTTCAAAATAAAAAATAAAATAGGGATGAGGTAGAAAGCTCCTGAGTTCAATCCCTGGTACCACACACATATAAACACACACACACACACACACACACACACACAAGCATACACTCAACTCTTTCCTGATTTATTGTGCTACAAATAGTTCTTATTATCATATCTCATTACCCAATGACTATTAGCTCTTGGAAATATACTTTTAAAAAAGTCCACTTTGACTTCTAATGAGATATATCACTTGTTTTATTTTCATAGTTGATTGGCTTTTAAACTTCCTTTTAAACAAAACACACCATGCTCTTTCAAGCTGTTGGTGAAGTGTTCATTATTTTCTAAGGCACTTCCTGTGTTTGTCGAGCTCTCTACAAGCCTTTATAGAATGTAATGGAAAGAAATTGCCTAAATATCTCATTTTCTTAGAGGCAAGTGTTTGGATCAAGTAGCTTATATCACAGAATTAGATTTTATATCTTAATAAAGCTAAACAATCACATATTAAATTTATATGCTGGACCATTCTGTATTCTAAACATTCTTAAAAATTTTCATGAATTTCCAATTCTTATAAACATTCAATGACATATTTGTTATCTCCAATTAAGAGATGAATTACCAAAATACTCTTTTTTAAATTGAATTCCTGTATATGAATTTATGAAGATTATAAGTTTAATAAAATTAAGGTTACTAAATCCTCAGAGCTCAAAAAAATTACAAACAAGTCCTTAAATTCAAAGAAATATTATGAATCACAGTAGTGCTAAGTCAGTAGGGAATTATGGAATTTTATCTCTATGAAACTTAAAAACAAAGCCTGATTTCTCAGCAGATACCAAAGATTTCCATATTGTGTGCTAACTACTCAGGCAGTTAATTTGCCCTAATCAGCTAGAGACAAGGGGAGAGAAAATTACAGTAACTTGATGAGTTAATTTTGTGTTTTATAGTCATTGTCTTCCTGGGTTACTAAATGTGCCATCTTTATCATACTTTTGAGATATTACAGATGCCTTGTCAAAACCAGGAGACATATTTGTGACCTGTTAAAATATTATCTGAAAGTACTTTATCTCATTGTTCTAAGAGAGAGACCCAAGTCTCCAAATTGAAAAGGAATAAGAAAAGGAAGGCCTGAGGACTTTTTCTAATCCCCTCCACCAACAATATGTTGCATAATGGTTTCCCTCTACAGACTTTTTCTCTAAATGTTAGATGTGTTTGTTCATATTCTTTCAAAGCATTTGCTAGATATTATAGGAATTTTCAATTAAAAGTAAAATGGCAAGCATATACTCTTTATTAGGTAAGAGGGGAAAGAGGAATGAGGGGAGGGAGGGAGAGAGAGATATAATTTCACAGGGTCATTTTCATGAATATATTCTAAAAAGGTCTTATGACTACTGTCCAAGTATTTTGATTGCAAAGGAAAAGCACATTGTCCTAAAAAAATTTTTTTAAATAATACATCAAAAAAGCAATGTATGCATATCATGCTAAAATTTTAAAATATTAGAGACCAAATCAAAACTCTTCAATGTGAGATCCAAAACAATCTTCCTTCCTTCCTTTCTTTCTTTCTTCCTCCCTTCCTCCCTCCTCTCTTACCTCCTTTCCTTCCTTCTTTCCTTCTACTTTTTAATATTCAGTATTTGGCCAATTCACTTCAAATTAGGATAAACATTAAGTGTTCACTATGTCTAAAAACAGTACTAACACAGGAAGGAACATAGTGATGAATAAGCATAAACCTGGATTCAGAAGGGTCTCACATGTCATTTTCAACAAGCAAATAACTTCTTTATCAGAATGGAGGTCTAGGATAATCATTAAGTTGTATTCTGGAATAGGATTACCACAAAAACTGTTCACAATTTAGCAGAGGGTGGAGGAGAGTTGTTTAAAAAGAAGGGTGTAAGCCGGGCGTGGTGGCGCACGCTTGTAATCCCAGCATTCAGGAGGCTGAGACCGGAGGATCTGGGTTCGCGGCCAGCCTCAGCTACCTAGTGAGGCACTCCGCAACTTAGTGAGACTCGGTTTCAAAATAAAGAATAAAACATGGGGGTGGGGGTGTAGCTCGGAGGTAGAATGCCCCTGAGTTCAATCCCAGTACCGCAAAAAAAAAAAAAAAAAAAGAAGGGTGTAGAAAATATTCAGTTGCTTAGAAGCCTGCAGCACTAAGAGCTTTTTCCACTTACTGAGGCTTTATTTCAGCTCTCCATATGGTAACAGAGACTCTAGGAAAACGGAGAGGCATTTACCTCTAATTGCCAAAGAATTCTAGACTCAAAATTATCATCTGTTTTTAAACAATGCAAAATATAGATTAAAACAATTTAAATTAAATATTTGTTTCTTGAAATGTAGTCAAAATTTCAGCGAAGATAATCTGGTTAATGTTTATTTATTTATTTAATTTTTTTTTTCTGTTGAGGTTCCAACAGAAAAGACTTTGGGAATGTGACTTTTGGATTCTTTATTTTGAAAGTGAATTTGATGGCGATATATTAGCTATAAAGATATGTTTTATTCTAGGGTTCACTCATCTCTAAAATAGGTATCATATTGTCATAGAAACTTGACAATATTTGACCATTTAAAGCCAACACAAAGGGCAATTTCAACACCATCTTTTCTATCTCAATCCCATATTTTCTATGTATTCTAAATATATTGAATGAAAAATATTTTGTGAAAATGTTTTATAAACTTTGAAAGGTTGTGTGATATAAATAAGGTAAGAAGATAAAGAGCAAATATAGTCATATTTGATCTGGAAAGTTTCTAGTGATTTAACTCTAAGGTTTATATAATTATTATTATTGGTAGTAGTAGTAGTAGTGTTGGGGATTGAACTCAGGGGCATTCTACTTTCAAGCTATACTCTCAACCCTTTTTAATTTTTGTTTTCAAATAGGGTCTGGCTAGATTACTGAGAGTCTTGCTAAGCTGCTGAGGCTGGTCTTGAACCTTTGATCCTCCTATCTCAGTCTTCTAAGTGTTGGGATTACAGATGTGTACCACCACACTGGGTTGGATTTATAATTTTTTGATTCTACAGTGGTTACATCATTTTTCTCTTCAGTTAAAAGTGACAGAAACTTGAACCAAGACAACCCATCCATCAGACAGAGTTGTTTGTTTTGTTTTACTCCTCCTGCTTCATCAGCCTAGGTAAGTCAGGACCTCAGACAAGCAGTTACAGGCAGGAACATCAGATATCACTCAAGATTTCCTTCAAGTCAACTGCACATTGTAAAGTTCACTGTGAAGTGCTTACTGGAACTCTGCCACAATAGCTTTTTAACAATAAGAAAAACACATTAAGAATTACTTTATTGGCAACCCTGTAAGGGTTAGCTTCTGGGTTAAGTAATTTATTTATACATTTTAGAGAGCACAGTTTCTTAAAAGAGATGGAGTTGATTTAGATTTAAATCCAAGCAAGGCTATTTACAAGCTCTGAGATATTGACATGGTATTAACCTTTGTAAATCTCCGTTTCCTCATCTGTGAAATGGAAAAACCCAGAGTAAAAACCTCCCAGAGTAATTGTAAGATGTAAATACAGTAATCCATGTGAGTGTTAAACTATGACTTGTTTAGAAGTATCTATAAATCCTATTATAAATCTGATATTTCAGAGATATCACAGCAGACCATTTCTCAGGGTTTTATATTATCTTATGGAAACCTTTGCTTCAGAAAGGATTATATCACTTGATGTCTTGTGATCAGGGTGCAGTCGTTGGAGGTAAATACCTTCAGACTAATTTCTTTGCCTTGCCACCCAAGGGTAATTGTGTCTTCTCTAGTAATTTTTAAAGTACTAGCTTTGGCCTTTTAAGAAGTAAAATGTTAAATATGCATGCATAATTGATTTCTTTCCTAAAGTACTTCAAGTGCCTTCTCAGCTTTGCATCTGATTTTTAGCTAGATTATCAACAAACATTTAAAAATGCTTCTTTCTTTGAAAACCTACATTCTATAAAATTTTGAACTAGCAATTACTGTCTCTAAGCTCTTTGATATTATGTGAAATTACAAAATATAGTTATCAACTTTTATGAGAAATGCTTTGCTTATGAAGTACAGAGTTTGTGTACATCTACCTAAATACTGTAACTTACCTTTCAACTACTTTCTTCACAAAATTATTAGCTCTTCATTAGTCAATTAAAACATATTCCAAACCTATACTTCATTTTTATAATTATAATTCTCATATATTTTTGAGATAGACTACTATTTCTTTTTCCACATAATTTTCCAGTTTTAGTTCATTAAACTATTTATTGCTCTTTCTCTAGTTCTCTCTTAAACACTTTCTTACTTGAAATAATTGAGGAGATAAATATTAAACAAATATATAGATTTTCAAGAGATTTAGCAAGTTTGCTGTAGGATTAGTTTTGAAAAGTACAGTAAATTCTTGGCTCTTTTCAGAAAGAGAAGTCAAACATATCTGAATGCAGAAGAGAAAATGAGAGAAGAAAGAGAAAGTAAGATACAGCAAAGAAAGTACATTTCTTTATTTGTTAATTTATTTTTCCATTTAAAGTCTGACTTTTTAGGGAAAAAAATACGTTTGGGAGGCTGAGAGAGGACGATTATGATTTCAAAGTCAGGCTCAGCAACTTGGTGAGACCCTGTTTCAAAACAAAAGAAAAAGACATATAGCTCAGGGGTAGAATGCCCCTCAGTTTGGTTTCTAGTACCAATTTAAAAAATGAAGTATAAAATTAATCATAAAGTTGTTGTCAAGAAAAGACTAGAATTGCTAATGAAATAAAATAGAATGAGAAGATATCACCAAATTTAGGAAGTTCAATGCATTTTTTAAATGATTTTACTTGCAAGGTCATTGATAGGAGTTTAATATATCTCTTTTGCTTATTTCTTCCCTCCTCCTTTACCTTTCTTCTTTATTTCTTACTCTATATTAGACAATATTACAATATTTAAAAATTTCTCTTTTTCCTTTTCTTTCAGTAACAGAAACCCAAGGGAAATTTTGTCTCTCTCTGCTTTCTGTATTTTGTGACTTGTGAATAACAAAATGTTGTATTGCCCACAAAGCAGTGATATTTAGAATGCTTTTAAGAGACAGAATGGAAAAATACAGTAAATATTGTCTTTTTCTATCATCTTAGCTGCAGAGCCATACTGACTTCTCTTTGAGGAGTATTTATGTGCCATTCTAATGTCCTTTCATTTTCTACCCAGTCTTACAGTCTCAAGGTCCTCCTTTTTCATTGCATTAAGGTCTTTCTTCATGATTTCACTTTTTGCTTGCCTAAATTTTCTAGCCTGCCTTTAGTTTGAGATGAAGAAACCCTATGTATGTCATTGAAGAGATGGAGTGACAAATGAAAAGATAGGCAGTGATGCTTAAATTACCAATTACAAAGCCAAAAATGAGCCGACTGAACTTCAAATTGAACCAGAGTTTTCTATACTCTGAAAGACCACTCAAAGCAGCATCACGAACTTTAAAAACAGGAAAAAGACCCTGTTTCTTCAATTCTTCTTGCTACATGTATCTTGAGAATAGAATAAGAAATAGATTGTATGCATGTATACAATAAGATACAAAGTCAGCAATATATGTCTTCTGGACTATCAATCTTCCACCTTCCCCTTTCTGGGTTGACAGTCCAATGACCTAGAAAATCCAGTAATATTTGTCAAGATCACTGGTGAGGTGCTTTGGAAAATATTAAAAGAACAGATTATAAAAGAGAAACAAGAAACTATTTTTAAAAAATGAAATAGGACTTCCGGGAAGATGACGACGAAGTGAGACACGTCTCAAGAGCCGCTGTGAGCTCGATTCAAATCAGTCGTGGATCCAGTTTTTTGAAAGAAGAAAAAAAGCAACAAAAAGGTGGAAAACGCTGCGAAAAAAACTGGAATACAGCTGAGCAGAACCCGGAAGGCCGACCAGGGAGAGCAAAGAAGCCCGTCTCCGCGGCCCCGGCGCCACGCCGCCAGGCATAAGCAGCCACTGAGCTGGCCCCAGCGTGGAGTCTACTAAGAAAGAAATACACAACAACCCTCTGCACCCCACCGGCCAGAGCTGAAGTGAGCGACTCCTGAACTCCTCATCCTAGCCAGGCGGTATTTCGAGGCACCTTCGACAGAGACCGGAACGCGTGGTACGACCAGCTTAAGCCCG
Organism: Graphiurus murinus; assembly: GCA_004027655.1. Taxonomy (NCBI): domain Eukaryota; kingdom Metazoa; phylum Chordata; class Mammalia; order Rodentia; family Gliridae; genus Graphiurus; species Graphiurus murinus. Next base: position 72,084 of record PVLC010005998.1, read on the forward strand.
CGCAGGCCCATTCCAGCTCACCTCTCCTCACGGAGCCGGAGCAGAGAGAACTGCACCCCAGGGCTTGGGTCAGGACTGCGGCAGGATCAGCCTCCCGACGGAAGGGGGAGAAGCAAATCGGCCCAAGGGTGAGTGGGGAAACGGGCAGCTGGCTGGAGTCTGAGGAGCAGACAAGGGAGAACCGGGGAGTCGGCGCGTGCGCAGCAGTAGCAGCCGCCATCTTGTCGGCCGCCCACAGCAGCAGAAATCTGCCCAAAAGACCTGCAGAGGCCAAACCAGGTCTGTTCTTCAAAC
>PVLC010005999.1:0-72254 GCA_004027655.1 Graphiurus murinus
TGTGTGCATGTGTGTTTGTATCACTTTGATCCTGTGATGAGTAACTATAGTGAACCCATTAAAGCATATGAAAAAAGAAACAGGTGTACACATAGGTTCAAACTCATCAAAAGCATGTGTGTGTGTGTGTGTGTGTGTGTGTGTGTGTGTGTGTGTGTGTGTGGTGTGTGTGTGTGTGTGTGTGTGTGTGTGTGTGTGTTACTGGGGATTGAACCAGGGGTATTCTACATCTGAGCTACACACCCATACCTATTTTATTTTGAAATAATGTCTCACTAAATTGCTAAAAGCCTCACTAATTTGCTGAGGCTGGCCTTGAACCTGAGATCCTCCTGTCTCAGACTCTCAAGTATTACTGGGATTATAGGCATGTGCCACTATGCCTAGCTAAAACATACATTAAATATGTGCAGCTTTTTGTATATCAGTTATAGCTCAAGCTGTTAATCAACCAACATGTATGACCTTATTCACATAGTTTACAAAAGAAAAGACAATGACGGGTAGTCAGGAATGCAGCAGTTAAAAACTGCTAAGCCGTACAAAGGCAACTATAGTCTTACCATTTCAGGTTCTTCCACAGCACATCCACCCACTACCAGCAGGATGGCTTTGATTTCTCACCAGTGTCTCTTTGTGTGCATGGAGGAACATGCTTTACATTCTCTGTGTCTAGTGCCAGAGTCTAAACAGCAAACCTATGCTTCCCCTGGCTCTAGGAAGCTTCCATGGTGCAGCGGTTAGCATGTTTGCCTAACCATTGCCTGCTCAGAGATCACTCCTCCTCCTTAAAATATTTACTTATATCCATTGGTGCTTTCACCTTAGCTTGCTTGCTTTCTTTTTTCCCCCTTCATCCTTCTTTCTTTTCACAGTGCTTAAAAACATGTACTCTGTGGTAAGAGAGCTTGAATTCAATCTTGGCTTCATCTAAGGAATTCTAGTGTAATTTGGGGATGCTTAACTTTCTTTTATGGGGGGAGGGGATTTCCAAATGAATTTATTATTGTAGCATCACACAGTCTATACTGATAGTAGCAGATAGTTAGCTTCAAGACTAAATATATTATTTGATTTGCTTTTTTATATTTTTAAAGTATTGTTAACATTGTTCAATCCCTTGAAATATTGCTATTAATTATTCTTAGATTAGGACAGTTAAATAACAGCTTAGCATAGTAGAAGCATATATACAGTGGGATAGTGCATGTGTTTTTACTTAAATATTTTTATTTTGTTTTATATTTACCTTTCTGAATCTCAGTTTTCTTATGAGAATTTTAAAAAATAGCTTTTTCTTGCATGAGAATTAAATGTGATCGCGAATATGAAGTGATTGGCATAGTATCTGTCACCAGTATGCATTCTGATATTAGTCATATTATTTTTATTGTCATTGTATGAAGAGCATGCTATTTTATAGATACTATACAAGGTACTAAAAATAGTTAACTTTGCTATGGTACTCTGAGACATCTATAATCTATTCAACATTTTAAACTAAACTTTATTCCTGTTGCTGGTGCAACTACTTGACAACGTTTCCATATATATGTGTATATATATATATATATATATATATATATATATATATATATATATGTGTGTGTGTGTGTGTGTGTGTGTGTGTGTGTGTGTGTGTATGTGCATGTGTGTATACATATATATGCATATGTGTGTGTATGTATTAACAGGAAGAGAATCTCCAAGGAATATTACTGTATTAATCCTACCCCAACTGTCTGAACAATAAAAACTTATTTTACACAGGTGCAAAGTGGCCCAAACTAGCCCAGTATTTTGGATGCAGAGTCAAGCTACTGACTCTAACATGCCATATTTATCTTCTTGTGTGAACAAAGAAACAGCTCTTTATAGACGTGTTTACAGTGCTTTATCCTGTGGTTCTACTCCTGATATCAGGGCAGGTGATTCTACCCTCCTATATGGGACACTTCCTAAGATAAGGTGGTTAGCAGAACTGAAAAAATAATCCTGTATTCTTGGTTCCTGCAAACAGCCTTTGCACTTGATCATTCACAGGGAAAAGAGGCCACTCTTTCTGGGTATCTGTGTATGAGGTCTTCATAGCCATGGAATAGTATAAAACTTTAGACTGTAAAACTTTTTTGTGCTGGGGGCTGTACTTCTGAGCTACACCCTGAGTCCTTATTATTTTGAAGCACAGTTTGTGACCTATACCCTCAGCCCTTTATATATTTTTTATCAGCCCTGAGGTTGTCCTTAAACCTGTAATCCTTCTGTCCCAGCCTCCCAAGTACAGAAATTATAGGTGTGTTCCACCACACCCAGTGAACTTAAACTTCTATGTAAGGCTTTAGGTTAAATGCTTAAGTAAAAACATTTTTAAATGCTACTCTTCTCTCCTTCAATCCACTGCTAACAAAGAAAAAGAAAAAATACAGGGAAAAAGTTTTTCCATTTTCAATAAAACAAGGGTTTTCACAACCTCAAACTATAAGCACATCTACCGAATACCATAACAACCATGTTTATATCACAAAAAATTCATCTTGTTATATCTCAAAGAAATTGCAAACAGCATGAAAACTCCCAGAAAAGATATAGGAAAGACATGAGAACTCAAAGATAAATTTATATCAAAATGGGTGAAGAAAAAACTGATTTAGCATAACCCTTAGAGAAAACAGAAGGAAACTAAATCATAATAAAAAAGAAAGTCATATGAGGAAAGATAACAACAATAAATCAAAATGGACAATGATTGTTTGGAAGTTCCCAGGTATGAAAGAAAAGGAGATCCAATATGCCCCTAATTGATGTTTCTGAAGAAGAATTTGTAACAAATGGAACAATTAAAATTATAATGCAATATCTCAGGTAAAATGTCATAGAAATGAGAAGAAACTTAAGTCTACAAACTGAAAAGACATACTCTACCTTAGAAAAATTCAGATGAAAATTATCTGGCACATTTTTTAAAAGTTACTGTATTTCAATAATTCAGCAAAAAATAATGTGAGTGGTAGGGACTGAATGTGCCACCTCAAATCCACACATTGAAATCCTAAACCCCGATGTGGTGGTATTAGAAGGTAGTGCCTTTGGAACATAACTATGCCAGGAGGATAGAGTCCTAATTAGGTGAACTGATTCCCTAAGGAACAGACATGGGCAAGCTTGCTCTGGCCCTCTTTTCCCCCATGTGAGGAAATGAAGAAGAAAGCTATCTGCAATCCAGAAAGAATGCCTTAGTGACCACCATGGCTCCACTGGCATCTTATCTTAGACTCCCCACTTCCAGAACTGTGAGAAGCTAAATTCTATTGTTTAAACCTTGTGGCCTGTGATGTCTTTGTTATAGCAGTACGAATTGACTAAGACAATGGGCATATGGCCAGAAAGGCAAATGGTATATGCAGGGACAAAACTGAGTTGGCTGTAGGTGTCTTTAAGGCGACATTCAATTCCTGAAGACAGTGGGTAATAATGTATAAAGTTCTGAGAGAGGGATCCAGTAGTTTATACTGTCTGAGACGTCTTCTACTGAGAGGCCACAGACAGCCTCATAAAGTAAGAAACTGTTAAAACCAGAGGACCAAAGTATTATCAAGTGGGATGAATATTAGTCAGACAAGAGATGAAGCATAATAAAAACTCAGATATGAAAAAGGTATGATAAAAAAGACTGATTATAAATAGAGAATCGATTTAAACACAGAATGATGGCAATTATGATTTCAAATCAAAATGAAAATAGATGCTACTTAAGGCAGAAACGTAATTTTTTATAAATTCATTTATATTACAATGTAACAGAGTTTTAAAGATTGGGTATTTCTTGAAGAAGTGATTATTTCAGTTTTACTTCAGTTTCTTTTTCTTTATCTAAATTACATAGTTTTATTTTAAATATCAGTGCAGTATGATAATACTTTTCACTCTATAACCTATTAATCTCTCCATGGAAGTATATGAAATATTGCTCACCAAATAATAATTAGTAATTTGGAGGTGGTGCAAACTAGTATAACTTTAGAATTACTTTTGTACTTTTCTGAGCTGCTTGGCTTTTTTTTTTTAATAAGCATCTCTTAATTTCATATAAAAGAGCATGTCTAAAACTTAAATTTTAATAAAGTGAGAGAGGAAGTGAGAAATAAAACAATAACTGTACTCTCTAGAATAACATAATTCAACAACGTCAAAATCAGTTTAAATATTGATATCAAACCAGATTCTATCTACTTTTGTATATATTTGACATTTTCCTAAATGCAAATTTTGAAGACTCAACTTATAAATTAATTACAAGGCCAAACTTTTGAATGAACATAATCTAAGAACCCCTTAATATTTTGCCCAGGTTTCACCATGAAAATAAAATATCTTTTTCTCCTAACTACTTCTCATACTAATGACAAAAATTAGAGTCAATCAAGGATGAAAATTATTACTTGTATAGCTTTCTAATTACAGAGGTAAGTTTGTGTATAAATGTTTTAATCAGAGAAAACTGAATTGCACAAACTATTTATTATTCTCATTTTAAAATAATCATTTTTCATTCGATTTAAAACCAGAATAATTCAATGACAAAATAATAAGGGAAGTAAAATTGTGATTGCTGATGTGAGTAGCAAGTGGACTTTGATATGGTATCTGAAGCTGAAACAATATTACAAATGCAGATGATATTATTTGTTTTGATTGAGTTACTGAACATTTATTTACCTCTGCCCTCATGAACAAAGTGCTTCATTATTATATTGCAGAATTTTAGTAATGTCCAAGAACTTCTTGGGGAGGGAGGGAGGGAAGGAAAGAGAGAGAGAGAGAGAGAGAGAGAGAGAGAGAGAGAGAGAGAGAGAGAGAGAGAGAGAGAAGAAAGAGAGAAAGAAAGAACGAGAAAGAGAGGACAAATTATTTGTCTTTTTTTATGGTACTGGGGATTTGGGATCAAACTCGCGAGCATTCTATCTCTGGGCTAAGTCTTCAGCTCACTTTTTTTTTTTTTTGAAAAATGGTCTTGGCTAAGTTACCACACATTGGCCTTGAACTTGTGACCCACCTTTTTTAGCCTCCCAAGTACTGGGATTACAGGTGTGTGTCACTTTGATTGGCAAACTGTCTTTTCAAATTATTTAGAGCTCATTTAATTCCCTTTATTAGCTAGTCAAATTTCACAAATTAAAGACCAGAGATAAGCACTCAATGTATCTTTCTGAGGCCATATAATTGTCAGATTCATGAAATGCTGAAATACACACTTTGGTTTCTAGACTCTCATCCCTTGTAGTTGAGCAATGAAAGGCTCAATGAGTGGTCCAGGAAGTACAGTATCAGGGCAGAGAATGAAAAAATACTCTGACTGCCATTTTCCCCAAAAGCTTTTATGAAGCACTGACTGGAGTCTCTGGCACAATCTGGAAAGCAATATTAATCTGTTTAAGCAGATGCAATTCCAAATTTTTAACCCAGTGGTTTTTAACTTAGGGGCTACAGATCTTTTGGACCATGAGTAAGTTACAGAGGTTCCACAAAGTATCTATATTTCTCTGTTTCTATATACATGACTTATGCAAGGGAGGATACAACATGCTCCAGAAGTCATTTATCTAAATCATATTTTAAGAGATAAATAAGCCGGGCGTGGTGGCGCACGCTTGTAATCCCAGCATTCGGGAGGCTGAGACCGGAGGATCCGGGTTCGAGGCCAGCCTCAGCTACCTAGTGAGGCACTCCGCAATAGTGAGACTCGGTTTCAAAATAAAGAATAAAAAATAGGGCTGGGGGTATAGCTCGGAGGTAGAATGCCCCTGAGTTCAATCCCCAGTACCGCAAAAAAAAAAAAAAAAAAAAAAAAAAGAGATAAATATTAAATATATGTGTGTATGTAGATACATCCACGTTAAATAATTTTTGGAAATTAATTCACATAAAATACTGAGGTCAAGGTTAAACTTCTGGACACACTAAAATAGGAAATAAAACTTATTTTGTAAATTTATGAACTTTATATATTAGATGTCACCAACCAAAAAGACTCAGAAACCTGATGTGATCTATGACATGCCTCAAAAATTCCAAATGTATAACCAACCCCTGGGCTTGTGGAGGTATCCTCTGGTTCTTCAAGTTTTATGCATAGCATTGAAGGCTAGAAGAGTAATGTCAACTTGAATCCCAGGCTAATCTTTCTGAACACCTACTAACACAATGAAGTTAGCACCTATGCACCCATATGATACCATTGCATCCCTTTAGAATTATAATAAAGCATCATATGAACAATGGTATTTTATCTTCTCTTATGACAATTACCCCTTTAAACCAAGAAAAAATATCTATATTGTCATTATTTAAAACTGTATGAATCAACTTTGGGAGTTGCAGGTATATCTGTATGGTTAGAAATCCCATCGGCTTGAAACTTTCTGAATTTCTCAAGCCTAACATCTCTTGGGTCTTATCTAAGAGGAAACTGATGCATTACTTACTTTCAGAGAGCTCTATAACTGAATAATGGTCTTTTATTGACCTTTGTACTATCTAAAAATAACTTCATGACTTGACATAAAATTTTTCCATCTCCTCTTGTGATGACATATCAGAATTTCAAGCCTAACTGTAAGAATGTAACATTTTAGGAAAAAATTAACCTAGATCACTTTTGGGGCAAAAAAGAAACACCAGGGGGTCATGAGAAGCCAAAATAAGAAACATGAAGTCATAGAGTTCATAATTTTTGAGAACACTGAACTCCATACTTCCATTTGTATTCCTTAAGTACCAAAAGAATCTATGGTCTCTAGTTGCTGCTTATTTATGGTGGAGTACTAACTATAAAAATGGCATATATCTTCATCATGTTTTCAAAATTACACATGGCTTGGTTGGAATGGGGGAAAAGTACCCTTGGGTACTCTACTTTTGGGTTCTATATTTGTTCTGTCTTTCTGTAGAGTAGCTGCTCCTTATGCTACTGTTTTCACCAGCATTCAGAAACATACAAGACATTCTCCACTGAGAAAAATTCTCTGGTGAGAAGCTCTGAAGTCAGTTAAAGTGGCAATTCCTCTAGACAACGTTGTAACTACAACAGCAATTGACCTAACTGGCATTGTTCTAAAGAAAAGAATATAATTAATTACTTTTCTCTATTCTTCTCTGTCTTCCTACAGACATTACTATAAATGTGGAACCACCTGGGTTCCAGTAATTCAGGCATTGTTCAGTGTTAAAGCTGTTCATGAAATACTGTATTCTGCTGTTCAGAAGCAGTGAAAGTGGTCACTTTCTTTTAACACCTTCAAATTTGTTGGTGTATAGATTAGCACATGAAACACACTTGCCAGGCCACAGAGTTGCAATCTCCAACCTGCCTACATGGACTTCATCTGTCTGTGACTGCTTCCTTTGACTAATGAAGACACATTGGAAGTGTTTGCATCCAACACACTGTTGATTTATAACAGAGCATAAGACCTCTATGCTTATGAGCTACGCTGCAAAGGTCCCTGCTAACTGTCAGATCTACCAGGGAAGGCAACTATGACTTAGACACAAATCAACAATCTCTTGTCCTCACTCTTCTTCTTTCTCTCCTTTTTCCTTCAATTTCTTAACTATTACCCAAAGTCCAATAGAACAACATTTCATTACTTTCATCTTGAAAGCACAAAAGGTTTAAGAAATATCTTCATCACTTTTCATCACCTTTCACAGAAAGGTCCAGAGAGGCTGCATGGGGTGGTTGTGGCCTTGACCACAACATCGGCAATACCTAAAGTTTGCAAAACACATTTCAGTTTATAAATTATCATCCCATACACTATTATCTCAGTATTACCAATAATAAATTACTGTATCTCTAGAGATTGAATGATGCACATAGGGTCACAGTGTATTGAGGGGCGTGTCCACTATTTAGATGTGACCTTCCAGGCTCTTTCTGGACATTATGTCAAGACTGCCATCATTTTGGTACAGAAAGTAACTTTATCAATAAGAAAAGTAGAGCATTTTATGAAAGCCTACATAAGGAGAAACGACAGCATATGATTTGAGTACTGCTATATGATAGTGTGACAGAAAAACTGAATCTTTAAATTTCTCTTCAACTAGACTGTAGCAAATGCCGAACATTTTAACATTAGTAATACTTTCCCTTGAGAAGACTTAGTTTTCATGCATATTCCTGTTAAGATGCAAATATTCCAAAAGGGCAAAAATTCAAATGATGAAAAGAGTCAATTTGTTAAATTTATTTTTAATGCTAGATGAGACAATATTGAACACATGTGGTGACTATTGAGTTAAAGAGGATTTTCTATAAATGTGCCCTACTAACAGGGGCTGGCCTGAACATTTTGTGACAGTGAGTTGTTTTTCCTGAAGTAAGTCCAGTCACCAATATAGCTCTAATATGAGCCTCAAGTATTTCTTATTACTGTTCATTAATCGTAACTGTTTTTATTTGGGCTTTCTTAACCAAGAAACTAGAAAGAAGAGCCAGAAACTTTGAGAAATTATTCATGTAAAGAGATTTTGTCCCTAGTTGGTGTGAATACTCATACCCACTACCTTTTTCAATTAGTCTTTGTATATTTTTCTTGGCAATTCTGCTATTCTGATGAAAGGGTTGGTAAAAGGAGCTGTTAAAGGAAATTAGTGGTGTGGTGCATTTGTTACAATTATTTAGAGAAATAGAGCCATTAGGACACACACACACACACACACACACACACACACACACACACAATATATATATACATGGAATTGGCTCAGCTTTCCCACCATCTGCAATAGGTAAGCCAGAGAACCAGGAGAACTGGTTGTGTAACTTGGCCCAACACTGAAGGCTTGAGAACTAGGGTGGTGGTGATGTGGGAGTGGAGCTGCAAGGCAAAGTCTAGGCCTGAAATCCAGAGCAGGAGAGTATGAATGTCAAAGCTCAAGAAGAGAAAAGGAGATAATTAGATAATTCACCCTTCTTCCTTCTTTTTGCTCCATTCAGGTCTTCCAGACATTTACTGATGCCCAGCATCCTTTTTCAGCCTACTGACTCAAATGCTAATTTCTTCTTCATGAACACACCCAAAAGAGCTACCTAGTCACAAATATAAATCACTGAGAGATCGATGTGAGATCGATTAAAATATTTTGCACTAGAGTTCATGATATATAAATGTAGGCACAGTGGTCCTTTTATACTTGTAGCCCCTGTGCAAAATATTATGCATGGGGCATGGAAGGCACACAACAACTGAGTGTTAAACGGGCAAACTACAGTGGTAGTTTATTCTTTCCTTACTTGCACTTGTATAATAGTGCTATATGCAAAGCCATATTAATCTCAAGGAAAAATGATGATATTGGGACACAGTATTCTCTGGATTTTTCAGTGTTTCTGCATGGTCTGGACATTCTGAATCAAAGCAATACTCTACAAATATGCCTTAGAAGCTAGATTATGTCTCCGAAAAATAGATGCTCAGAGAACTATTCACACTATTAAAGTCTTCCTCTCTTCCAGAGATATTTACTCATATTTTTACTTTGAAACAGGTCTCACTAACTTGCTGAGGTTAGCTTCGAAGCAGCAATTCTCTTGTCTCATCCTCCCAAGTACGGAGATTACAGGTGTGCATCACTGCACCCTGCTTTCATGTGGTGGTTTTAGTCTCCCTTCTCTGGGGGATTTGTTTACATTGAGGAGTACAGCTCTTTCTTTCTCTCTGGGAATGAGAGTGGCAAATGTGCTTCCTGAGAGTCAGGACCATTTTTAACCCTTGGTCTAATGCCTTTAGAAAATATAAAATATATGTATTTTACTCAAGCATCAGTCCCAGAAATAGCTATTAAATTCTCCTTTTAATTCCAACTAAATTAGTTCAGAATCCACAAGACTAAACACATTTCTCAGGGTTCATTTTTTCTGTTAGTTGATTTGTATATAGCTTTAGAACACCACTGTTCACAAAAAAGTCAACTTTTACTAACTACTGTGTTTCCTGGTTCCTGTGGTGATTGTACTAATACACATTTTTAAAAGAAATCTGACAATCAGACAAATGTCTCCTCAGATGAAAATGTAAGAACAACAGTGATGGAATCTGACATTTATTGAAATATGCAGAAAATATCTTACTGTCAGCCTGTTAATTCACTCTGTTTTCCTGTCTAAAATGTGTATTATTTTCACTCGCTCATCAAATGTGGATCTAAAGGTAATTCTCAGAACAGGTCTCTAATTTGGCAAATGGATGACAGGACTATATTTATTACTGGCATATTCCAAATATTTTGTCAAAATGAAAGGTCTAGATCAATAAAGTAGATGGTTATTTTACACACGTACACTCACACATACACACCACATATACACATGCATACTCTGCCACACACAGGCCATAGCTCTAGAACACATACACACCACATATACACATGCATACTCTGCCACACACAGGCCATAGCTCTAGAACACATACACACCACATATACACATGCATACTCTGCCACACACAGGCCATAGCTCTAGAACAGTATGGTAGACATGAGAATGTGCTTCACAGACATCTCCAAATGCAGAGAGCATGATGCATCGATTGCTTCCACTTCTGTGCTCTGAAATCCATCTCCACATTCTGAATGAGGCTGTGTTTCCACAGACGACTCCTGGCAGGTGACTGAGCACAGCCAGGATGCTAAGGCAGGTCCTTTGCTGATAAATGTTGAAAAGTCTCCTCTGAGGATAAATGCTGATAGGTCTCCCCTGATGAGTGTTTTGGCTCAAGATTGCCCCCTGCTGAACTTTCCTCAGAACAAAACCAAAAGCTTGAATTATGTCCATTCCTTTCTTTCTTCCTTTTTCTTTCAGCATTAGACTTCCATCATGGTCTGATGGCTTTCCCAGTCCCCCAGCTCCCTCTCCATTATCTCTCTCACTGGCATTTCCCCTAATAAGTTTTGCATGCTTAATTTAAAATATCTGATTCTCAATATCTGATTTTCAAAAGACCAGGACTAACAAATATAGAGTTAAATATATTTTACTCCAAAAAATTGTTTTTGAGGTACAGACTATTTTCCAAATGATACCTATATAAAGAAAGAAGTGAAAAAGTGATAATAAAAATGATAAACAGAAAAAAGATACTACCAAAAGGATGAAAAATATTATCAGAGAGGAGACAGATAAGCAGAGGTGAAAGCCAGATGCCCCCAAAATGGAGGTGGAGGCAGATAGAAAAAGGGGAAAAGGTCCAGTTGGTGAGTGTGGTACGAAGAAAACATGGCTCCAGGGTATTTTCTACCTTGACAATGTTCCAGCTTCTGACTTCTCCTTCACCAAAGATGCTGTGGATGAGGACGTGGAGCAGAGAGAACATGTACTGCAGAGATCAGGTACCTCACCTAACCGCAGGCCTTTCATCTGGAGGCATTCTTCGTGGGGTTTAACCTTCTCATCCTGAAGCAAAAGGATTCTCCACAAGCACTAGTGTTTGTCATTTCAAGGGCAAAACTTAAAACCTTTCAGGTTGTAAGCTAGATGTTCTTATAAACATTTAGCAACTTTATGATTCTGATATCTCCCTATATGAAACCCGGTCCTGCTTAAAATGAAGACTGATAAACTATGGGACCATGTCCTTCATTTTATAATACCAGCATTATGTCCATGTAATCAATATCCTTGCCTTTAGATAGCTTTGGTTTAGACAATTTGAGACAAACAACTATTTACCTGCAGATCCCATCTGTCAAGTGAAGCCATTACTTCTTTCTGTGAATTCTCAGGTTTTATACTTATCTCAGCCACTGTGTGCTACTCTAACAGAAAGCCATAAACTGAGTGGTTTAAACAACAACACTTTATTTCTCTCAGTTTCAGAGGCCGGGAAGTGTAAGATCAGGCATTTGCTCAGGTCCGGTGTCAGGTGAGGGCACTCTTCCTGGTTTAAAGACAGCTATCCCCTTGTATCCTGCACGGCTCAGAGAGATCATCTCTCTCCTGTCTCTTCTGATAATAGCACTATCCACATCATAAGTGTTCACCCTTCTGATCTACTTACCTTCCAAAGTCCCCACCTCTTCACATCATCACATTGGGGTGCTATAACTGTCACGAGTCCACCCCAAACTCCATGTGCTAGAACCTTAATTCTGCACTGTGGCAGTATCGGGCAGTGAGGTCTAGTGCAGTTTGGGGTAGGGGAGTTGGAGCCCTTGTGGTCGATGAGAACCTTTCTCCAGTGAGTGAGTTCCCTCTTGGGACTGACTGGATTAGTCGTTGTGGGCAGGTGGTTTAAAGCAAGCCTACCCCTCCTGTCCTTTCTCTTTGAATGTGCCTGCTTGTCCTTCTGCTTTCTGCCATGACTTGGGGCAACACAGAGCTGAGCAGATGCTGGCACCATGCCTGGACTTTCCACAGTACTGTTTTGGCAGCAGAAAAGAACTAGAACAGTGGCTTAGTATTTCAATATTAAAATTTGGGGAGACACAAACATTCAGTCCAAAATAATATCCTCAAAGTTCTTTCACTTAATCTTTTTCCTTCACTCTTTACGGAGTCAGATAAATTATCATTATCTTTTATTGCTGTCAATTTTAGCATTGCAAAGGACAACAGAGGCTAGCTTCTCACTTCTTTGTTATCATAAGAGGTCCAAGCAGTGAGGTAACACTGCTGTGTAATGTCCACCCACTCACCCAAGGGAAATTCAGTGGTCCAAAAGATAGAGTATAATGTCAGGAAAGGTACAAATATATGCCAGGGCATGGCAGTGCATGCCTGTAATCTAGAACTTGGGAAGCTGAGACAGAAGGACCACAGGTTTGAGGCCAATCTCAGCAACACAGTGAGACCTTAGGCCACTTAGTGAGACTCTGTTTCAAATAAAATAATAAAATAAAATAAAATAGAGCTAGAGATGTAGCATGGATGTAGAATGTCCATGGGTTCAATCACAGTATCAAAAACAAAACAATACAAAACCCCTCAAAACCAAAAAGAGTGTTTTTCCTTTTTATGGCTTTGTATTAGCTGCCTACTCTAGTAGCAGAACAGAATGTGAATGACCCCCTCCCTCAGCTTCTTCTACTCACTAGACACATGAATTTAAGTGTGAACTTTGCAGAGATTCAGTGCTTCCAATTTTAAACCAAGATGCTGTTTCCTATGGGATCAATTTGTTTGGGCACTGAATGAAAAATTTCATACTATGTACTTGGTAGAAGTGGAGGCACATAGGACTCAACAGGGATAGCTATTAAATTGCACTTAGGTAAGGTACACTGATAATTTTCAATTCAGAATAAAGCTTTTCGAGGCAGTATTGTTATTGTATTTACTTTATTTTTGTAGTACTGGAGATTGAGCCCAGGAGAGTTCTACCTCTGAGTTAAATCCTCAGCCCCATTTGTTTTTAGTTTGAAATAGAGTCTCACTAAGTCACTGTAAGTCTAAGTTGAGGAAACTCTCTTTAAACCTTTGCAATCCTCCTGTCTCAGCCTCTCAAGTATTGGAATTACAGGCATGTACCACCACGCTCAATTTGTCTTCATTATTTTTGTTGATCAGACAAGTGAGACTAAAAAAGACTAAATAATTTTCTCATGCCTATATCTAGTTAGCGCCAAAATTAGTAGTTTTCAAATACAGATCCATCTGACAGCAAAGTCCATGTTCCTCCTATGGTTCTGCCTCACTGCCGTACAGACCTGGGCAGATTTTATGCCTTTGGTATAGCTGTGAGTTGTTCTAGAGAGTATGAGTGGGCACATCTTCTGGGGAGCCCATACAAGTGGGAGATCTGCCATCAGCAAATCCCAGTGCTCCTTATGGAGACAGGGAGATGAACATGAACACACTCACCAACTGTCAAGGAAGAACAATTAAAGGGTGCACCAAAGTGATGCCCAATGTTTACATCCAAAGGAAGGATTGCAGAACCATGATGAACAGATAGCTCTCCTACATCTCCATATGCTTTGTTCTGTTTCTGGAAAGGCTTCCTATTTCTGATTCGACAAGCCTTCTACCTTGTTAGCTTTGCTTCCTTTATCAATTTTTTGCAATCTTTCAAAATAAATTCTAGAAGCAGCCCAAGGTGAGGCAAAGAAAAATAATGATAAAAAACATGTGTAAAAGGCTTGCTGCTACAAGTGTCCATCTCTAGTGTTTTGCTTGATTGAAAGTCCACTGCATAGGAAGATAATTTATATGCTGTAGCCTGAACACAAGTACAATTATTCACTGATTCTTATTACTAAAACACAGGTGATTTACTTTTAGAAGTCCAAAGAGAAATATAATTATTTATTGAAAGCAGTTTCTCTTTTTCACTTAAAAGTGTCTTAATGATGTCTATATGCCTAATATTTACAATTGTCCAAGTACTTTTATATGTGTTGTTTGATTTAACTTTCATATTTATCTACTCTGGAGTTTTATTAGGTGGCAGTTGAGGGTGTGGTCAGATGAATTGCAGTTGGTAAAAGTTTTATGGAGTCAGATATGTGTTTCCATCTTCTTGGTTAAATATTAGGTTTGTAGAAATCTTTATATATCTCCTAATTTAATACACAATCCACAGATGGAAAACTGAGTTATCCACAGAGAAAAAACAAACTTAACTTCCCCCTCCTTGGTAATATTTCAGTTAGCATCTCACTGTTGTGATTCAACACAGAAAGATTTATTTGCTTATAGGATTTTGGAGATTTTAGGATTCAGTACATGTGAGGCCAGGTGTGCAGAGCTCAGGGCATGGGCAGCTGGAAGTAGAGCAGAGAGAGAGCAAAGGCACATCTTGGAAGCTGGGAGCAGAGAAGAAGCAAGCAAGGGGATTCAAAGACAAAAGCAGTCCCTAAGGCCACACCCCCAGGGACCCACCCTCTCCAGCCACACCCACCTGCCTATGTTACCACCCAGTAAGTCCATTACAATGGATTTCCACTGATGGGATTATAATCCTCACAGCCTAATCACATCAACTCTGAACATTAGTACATGAGCTCTTCAGAGGACATTCTATACCTAATCATAACAGTAAACATTTGCAATGTAAGTGCATTCCATTTTGTCTGAAGTTCTGCTTTTGACCCTGTAACCTTCCCAAGAACTTGGGAGGACAGGGAGCCTACATTTAGTGCACCATGAGAAGCCTTATGTGAGTTGCTTGGTATTTAAAACCTGAAAAATAATTACTTGGGTTCAGTATTAGCAGTTTTCTTTTTTATTACTTATATTCCTTGTGATCTATGAGCAAATTACTTTATGAGGAAATCATTAGAGAATAATTTGCTTCTATAGGCTGCAGACATCAATTTTCATTTCTTATAATGAAACTGCAAGTTCTCATGATATGTTATTATCATCATAAACAGTATGCTACCAGGTATTGATTGTCATTCAAAATTGTCATTAACCCTAACACTTATGCCTTTCTTAAAAGGTGTGTGCATTTTCAGGATTATTCCACATTTAGGTCCCTACTATCCTACTTATATACAAAGTACTCTCTCTAAAGACAAGACAAGTCTCAAAAATAATTTCCATAAATATTTCTCTTTGTGTTTTCCTGCTTTTATTCTTGGAAAACATGAAAACCCAGTTGAATTTGTTTGGATTATTCTTAGTAATTTTCTTATTGATGTGAGAAATACAATTGGAGCAAAGGCAAAACAGAATTTCAGGTCAGAATAGGATGGAAAGTATGTACTTATGCTAGAAGGAAGACAGAGAGCTGGAACTTTTAAGGAACAAGAATGTACTAAGCCCAAACCTTAAACTTTCTGTTAGGATCTTAGCTTGTCGTAAGTCATGTCATAAGTGACAAATAAGTCTTCTTTTCCCAACTCAATATATATCAAAATTTTACCCAGCTATGACTTCTAGGCTTGGAAATGATATAGCTATCAGAAATCTGATCCCAAGAACCAGTTCTAATGCTGTTGAGAGCAATTAAGATATTCACCCTTAAGTAATTGAAAAGCAGGAATCTGGAAAGGAAATGTGTATTATTTCAAACTGGTAAGAAAGCATGTTGGGTGCAATGAGTTCAGATGAACTGTTAAGTCTTCTGAACTGTGCTTTCAGGGGAGTTAATTTGTTTAATGTTTAAAGATCATTTTGTACATGCCCCTTTTCATCATTGCTCATGGTCTCAATTGGTTACAGTGAAGTAAAGATTGATTCCCTTTTTTCCTTAATAATAGAGCACATTCAAGATTAGAGTGTGTGCATGTATTTTTCTAATGCTCTGTACAATGATATGATATAAAATTACAATGCATTCAATTAAAAAATCAGGCCTTTAAATTATCTGATCATCTGAATTGGATTCAGTTAGTGTCACGCTTTGGAAAACCCTGAAATTTAGCAAAGATTTTTTTTAATATATTAAATCCTTTTAGCTTTCTGCAGGCTCATTGAACCTACATTTTATCGATTGCATAGAGGTCCATGAGTTAATTCCATGGAGATTGGTTTTTTTTTGTTGTTGTTTTTTTTTTTTGCGGTACTGGGGATTGAACTCAGGGGCATTCTACCTCCAAGCTACACCCTCAGCTCTATTTTTTTATTCTTTATTTTGAAACCGAGTCTCACTAAGTTGCGGAGTGCCTCACTAGGTAGCTGAGGCTGGCTGCGAACCCGGATCCTCCGGTCTCAGCCTCCCGAATGCTGGGATTACAAGCATGCGCTACCACGCCCGGCTCGAGATTTTTTTTTTAATAATAAAAAGCTGATTTTTTAGCCGGGCGTGGTGGCACACGCTTGTAATCCCAGCATTCGGGAGGTTGAGACCAGAGGATCCGGGTTCGAGACCAGCCTCAGCTACCTAGTGAGGCACTCTGAAACTTAGTGAGACTCGGTTTCAAAATAAAGAATAAAAAAAAAAAAAAAAATAGGGCTGGGGGTGTAGCTCGGAGGTAGAACGCCCCTGAGTTCAATCCCCAGTACCACAAAAAAAAAAAAAAGCTGATTTTTTATGCCTTCCTATGTATCACTTGGAAATTATTAAATAGCATAATATTTTGTGGTCTCAAACTCTAAATGATAGATTAAAACAGAAGTATTCTTCATCCAATTCTCTCTTTCTGTGGATAAAGAAAAATAAGCTAAATGATGAGCATCCAATTGCTCTTGGCTGAGCTGGAATTAAAGTTTAAGTTTCTTTACTCTGAAATGTATCCACTATCGCTTGCTGTCTCAGGAATTTATCTCCTGAAAATAGACTTCCAAGAAGAGAAAACTGGATCTTCTTCCCTTGGAATCTCCTATCCAGTAAACCTTCTTCCTGCCCTGCTCAGTTTCCAACTGATGAAAGCATTGCCATTTCTCCACTTCAGGAGCTGACACACAGTGGTGCTAGGGCTTGGCTACACATTGAAAATCACTGAAGAAATTTTCAAAGAGACCAAAAAAAAAAAAAAAAAAAAGATACTTGAGAAGCTAAGACACAAGGAACATGGTTTGAGACCAGCCCCAGCAACTTTGCAAGACTCTCAGCAACTTAGTGAGACCCTGTTTTAAAATTTAGGAAAGAGGAAAAAAAAAGTGTTGAGATTATAGTTTAGAGGTAGAGTGTCTTGGGGTTCAATCTCAAGTACTAAACATATATTACATAAAAATACCTCTTTACTATATCACTAGTAATACAACTCAAAACATTAATGGCTAATGATTCATATTCTAATGTTTGATTTTCTAATGAAACTCTTTATATTTTAGTCAAAAAGGTATTGCAAAATTTTGAATGCTGTAGATAAGCAGACAAGTGAGATGATGGCAGGAAGAGGTAGCTCAAAAATAATGATTCAAGCTATCATTATTTAAATAACTTATGTATGCAAAATTTTGTCTAGGAACTAATTAGGAATGCTTAATAAAATATGATAATTCGTTAGCTCATATATATATATTACAAAGTTGCAAGTGGTTAACAAAGAAAACAGAGTTTGTGCATTTTTGTAAACACATTCATTTTTTATTAAACAATTTTTTAACTATCTGTGATGTCGAGCATGGTTCTAGATTTAGGATTTATCAATTGATAACATATACTCTCCATGTAGGGAGCTCATATAGGGATTAGAACTGCTTGGTGAAATGCAATGAGGCACCCACATGACCCAGTCCAAGTGTTCATGAATAATTGAAATGGAAAGTAGTGCCTTAAGCACAAATACCAATCCAGGAAACTCCAGTTGAAAAGAAAATATGTAAAAGTCAGGAGAAGGTTATATATAAATTCAGAATGAAATTTTTCAAACAAAAGGGAGACTATACCATAAAAAATTCTTTTGACTTTTAAATACTTAACCAAGAAAATGGATATAATATACAATGCATACAAGTCCCTGAAGCAAATGAAAATTAAAGCAAGATAACACGTGCTCAATATTGGGAATGCTGGGGAAAATGAATCCTATTAAGGATGGATTTCCTTTGGAACCCTGTGAATTCTATTAGGCGGGACCTTACAGCCTGGTGCATTCTAGAGAACTGTTGCAATGAGAAATAGATGAAGAGCAAGCATGCTGCCAGTTTTCCAGTTAGAAGATTTTACTACTTTTTAATTATAAAAAGATATATATGTATCAAAATTATTAATATTTATTGAATATTCACTGTACTCTAAGTATTATGATAACAGGTTTGTGCACATTATCATTTTATCTTTGTGGTGCTGGGGGTTGAACTCAGGGGCATTCTACCTTGGAGCTACACCCCCAGATCCTACTCTTATTTTTATTTTGAAACAGTGTCTCACTAAGTTGATGAGAGTTTTATTACTTGCTTAGGCTGTCCTTGAACCTAAGATCTTTCTTCTGAGCCTTCCAGGTACTAGGATTCCCGGCATGCACCACTATGCCTGGCTTCATTATCTTTTTATCTTGATATATCTGTGGAATATGTTTTATTGTCCTTTTTATAGATGAAAAAACTGAAGATGAGAATCATTGACTCAGTTACAAAGCTGGTGAATAGGAAAGCTGTGGTTGGGGCTCAGATTACTGTGACAACAAGATGCTCTGCTATATTCCATACTCACCACTCCCAGAGCCCATCATCAACTCCATCCATTCCTCTGTTCATCCATCTAATATCTAGTTCATCATCTACTATCTATTAAGGCAGATACTTTGCATTCTATCCTATAGTTCATTTAACCCTAATGGCAACTAGGAGAAATGCTTTTCATTTTTCCCATTTCGCAGATAAAAATTTGGCTGAGAGAAGTTTTGATTTACTAAAGTCTTCTGGCTAGGAAACGCCATGACCGTTTACTAACCAGACCCTGTTACTTTTTCACCCCCAAATTGTTTTACTTTACAGTTCACCATTTACAGTTCACCTTTTCCTTATATCGTGTTTGTTCTAGAGTTGGGTATTATTTAGGAAAACGGGCAGAGGAAGTAGCTTCTCTTGTTTTCCTACAGAATTATGCCCTGGGTGACATTTAACAATTGCATCATGTCTTCCTCTTTAGGTACTCATCTTCCCCATTTCCCTCTTGTGGCTTAGGAAGGTAAAAGCCACATCTGACATTCTCTGCGTTCCCAGGATCTGGCATATTCCTGGGGACATGAGTACTGCATAATATAATTATGAATTTTTCCTATTTAAAAATCACCAGAAAAGAATAAATGTCTTTGGCACACTTGAGTGAAGGGTCTTTGTCTATTTTGTATCTATAGAAGACAGACACTTGGAACATAAATTAGTAATTCAAACTATCATTGGTTAAATCCAGAGATACCAAATCTCTGAATATAGAGGTCTGACTCTAATTACTTACCTGCTGGAAAATAAGGAAAGGTGTAAATAGTATATTTACTGTAACGTGGAGGGCACAGGAAATCATTGTTCTAAGTGAAATAAACCAGACACAGAAAGACAAATACCATATGATCTCACTCGTATGGAATATACTGACCTTGATTTCACAGGAGCCGAGAGAGGGAAGGTGGATACCAGAATCTGGGGAGAGTAGAGGGAGAGAGGAATGGGTGCAGGATAATCTCTGTATATATTAAGTTATGGTAAAGAGTAAGAAATTCTGATGTGTTACATTAAACCACCAAGGTCACTCCTCATAGACATAGAAAAATGAGTCCTTAAATTAATTTGGAACAACAAAAAGCCCAGAGTAACCAAAGTAGTTCTTAGCAACAAGAACCATGCAGGAGGTATCACAATATCCAACTTCAAACTCTACTGCAAAGCCACAGTAATAAAAAAGCATGGTATTGACACAAATATAGACATATAGACCAATGGTGCAGAATAGAAGATTCAGAAACAAACCCACAACCTTACAGTCGATTGATTTTTGACAAAAGAGCCAAAAACATACACTGGAAAAAAAATAGCCTCTTTAACAAATGGTGTTGGCAAAACCAGTTAACCATATGCAGGAAAATGGAAATAAACCCCACTTTCTCATCATGCACAAGAATCATTTCAAGATAGATCAAAGACTTGGAAGTGAGGCCAGAGACCTTGCAGCTACTTGAAGAGGGCATAGGCCCAACACTTCAACACATAGGCACAGGTAAAACTTTCTCAACAAGGCCACAAAAGCATGAGCAACTCAAAGGAAGATCAATACATGTAATTGCATTAAACTGAAGAGCTTCTGTGCAGCAAAGGAAACTATCAAGAACCTAAACAGAGAACCCACAGAGTGGGAGAAAATTTTTGCCAGCTACTTTTCTGATAGAGGAATAATATCTAGGATATACAGAGAACTCAAGAAACTCACCATTAAGAAAATAAACAACTCAATAAAAAATGGGCAAGTAAACTAAATAGACACTTCACAAAAGAAGAAATACAAATGGCCAATAAATGTATGAGGAAATGTTCTACATCATTAGCAATCAGAGAGATGCAAATCAAAACTACCTTGAGATTTCACCTAACCCCAATTAGAATGGCAATCATCAAAAACACAAACAACAACAAATGCTGGCGAGGGTGTGGAGAACTGGGAACCCTAATACATTGTTGGTGGGATTGCAAATTAGTGCAACCACTTTGGAAAACAGTATGGAGGATCCTCAGATGAATGGGAATGAACCTACCATATAATCCAGCAATACCACTTCTGGGTATCTACCCAAAAGAATGGAAACCAAACTATCAGACTGATGCATTTATACCTATGTTTATAGCTGCACAATTCACAATTGCCAAACTATGGAACCAGCCAAGATGTCCATCAACAAATGAATGGATTACAAAACTATAGGATATGTACACAATGGAATTTTACTCAGCCCTAAAGAAGAACAAAATCATGTTATTTGTAGGGAGATGGATGTAACTGGAAAACATTATGTTAAGTGAGATTAGTCAGTCACAAAAAATAAAAAATCATATGTTCTCCCTAATATGTGGAAGCTAGGCAGAGAATTGGGTATAAGAGGGACTCCAGATTTAGAAGGAGAAACCTTAGGTGAGAAAAGAAGGTGAATTTACTGAAGGCGATGGGGAGGGAAACACCCTAATGCACATGATGTACTTTCACAAACATATCAAAGCCAATCACTAATCTGGACCTGAGAAGAAGGGAGGGGGAGGGAGTTGGGTGGGAACTGGGGAAGGATTAAATGAGAAATGTGTGCAGGTATGCCTTTACCAGCCTGTACCTAACAAAGATGTATGATTACAATTCACCAATTAAAAAATTAAATTCTGGTGTGTTTTAGCACAGTAGGGTGACTATAGATAACTATAATGAACTGTCTCAAAAAGCTAGAAAAAAAAAAGATTTTGAATGTTTTCACCTAAAGAAATGATAAATGTTTGAGGACTCAGATATGTTACCATAATTTAAACATTATACAATGTACAGCTGTATACATAACATGGGACCCCTTAAATACATACATTTAAAAAAATTTAACAGTGTTACATATACTTAAATATAAAATAGGGATGATTAGTTAATATAAACCTTTTTTATGTTCACCCATAGCATGAGCTATATTCAGATAACCCCATTTTGCCTAAATGCATAATACTGGAGCCACCATCTGGCACAATGGGGTGAACTGAATTGGACCCAGTGACATTTTCGTTACAGGATGCAGACAGACTAGGACTGTGCTTCACTGTATTTACTAAATATCTAGTCATCTGGCAGGGAGGAACAAAGGACTATACCCATGATGCCTTAAAATGAAGTGGCTTTACAATGAGTCGTAATAAAGAGGCACTACTCTTCAGGGGGAGTAATTGCTAGTCTGTGTTGAGTGGTATATGGGTAGCTCATCTGGAAAAAAGTATCAAGTGAAATGGAGAGAACTTTTAAGATTCATCAAATTAGAACTGAGGCTGTTCCCATTACAAACTTGAAGTGCATTTCTAATAGATGTTAAAGTGTAAGTGTGTGTGTGTGTGTGTGTGTGTGTGTGTGTGCGCGCACGTGTGCGTGTTTACTGGGAATGGAACCCATGGGCATTCTACCTCCAAGCTACATCCAAAGCCTTTTTTATATTTTTTGTTTTGAAACAGGGTTTCTCTAGGTTGCTGAGAATCTTGTTACACTGTTGAAATTGTCTTTGAATTTACAACTGGATCCTCCTGTCTAGGTTTTCCAAGTACTGGGATTATAGGTTTGCACCACCACTCCCCACCATTTTTTAACATAATGAATCCGTTTGAAAGGTTTTAACCCTCTCCCTGGAAAAAAATAGATACAAGCAAAAGTTAGATCATTTTATAAAAATATTAAAGTCCTCTAAAGTCCCTCTGTGAGCTCAGAGATCCCAAAGAAGTGAGCCTTGTTGCAGGAGCTTTTACATCTTGAGTTAAAAGCTAAGTGACTTAAAAGGAGAGAACATTACATTTAGGGCCATATTTTCAATTTAAAGTTGTGATTAAATAAGGATGAGAATTTAATGATATCAAAATTATAGAGTTAAACTTTTAAATCTAGAGATGGATTTTGAAAGTTTTCACTGATACCAATCTCAAAAACATGTAAGGGAAGAGGGAGGGAGAAGGTTGGATTCAGAAGGGCGACACACTAAGTGCTATTGCATGTGCGTTTCTGTCACTTTGAACATTATTATGATATCTAATTATAACCAATAAATTTACATTAAAAAGTTTTTTGTAACATGGAGACAAATTTTTCTGAACTTTTATACAATATATTTGAGGCTTATTTAAGCTTAATAATTAAAATATATTACCTCTCAGTCAGGTGTGTTGGTGCACCCCTGTAATTCCAGTACTTGGGAGAATTGCAGGTTCAAGGCCAATCTCAGCAATGTACTGAGGCTTTCAGCAGCCTAGTGAGACCCTGTTTCAAAACAAAAAATAAAAAATGGCTGGAAGTAAAGCTTGGAGGTGGAATTCCCCTGGGTTTGATGTTTGATCCCCAGTACCAAATATATATATATTTTTATGTATATTTATGTATTTTATGTATATATACACATATATACAAATCTAAATATATACATATATACATATATACAAATATATATACATATATACATATATATACATATATATTTGGTATAGATATATAGGTATTGTATAGATAGGTAAGTAGGTAGATAGATATATAGATATTGATTCTAAAGATTTAACTTAAAATTTAATTATATCAAAAGATAGAATCAGAGTCCGGCATGGTGGTGCATGCTTGTAATCCCAGCATTTAGGAGACTGAGATCGGAGGATCCAGGTTTGCTACCAGCCTCAGCTATCTAGTGAGGCACTCTGCAATTTAGTGAGACCTTGTTTCAAAATAAAGAATAAAAAATAGGGCTGAGGATGTAGCTCAGAGGTAGAATGCCCCTGAGTTCAATCCCCAATACCGCAAAAAAAAAAAAAAAAAGATAGAATCACATAATCTCAAAATAAACCAGGCAGAAAAAATTAAAAATCATAGAAATATTTCCTCTAGGAATGACTGACAGTCTGGAATGAATAACAGAGTGAAGAAATGATGGAAATATTTACTGATGAGCAAAAAAAAAGGAAACAGGAAGAAAACTAAATAAAAGTACACTGATCAGATAGAGACAGAAAGAAACTGCTTGCCTGCTTCTCCTAGAGTTAATTTTCTATAAACATACTAATGAATGGAAAGAAAAGGGAAACAGTCAGAAGCATCAAAATCTGCACAGAAGTCATAAATCAAAGCATGAAAAACTAAAATGTCCTCTCACCCTTGGAAAGTTTTAGATTCCCTTGAAATATGAGATTCAAACCCACTGACACTAATGGGAATTATATGGGCCTCTGGAGAAAAGGCATCACCCAGTTATGAGAGTTGCATAACTGAGCATAATGAATCATACTGAAAATGTTCCTAGGAGCCAGATCCATGCCCCCAAACCATGCAAATCCTCAAGGAGTGAATGAATCCCTACTGTCAGGAAAAATGAGGGAACCATGGAAAATACTGGTATGGTGCTATTTCAGACTGTAAACTCTGACATACAAAGAGAGTCCAAGTAGTTTGTCCCTACTCTGAATACATTTTCTAACAATATCAAAGAAGGCAGACATTTTAACCTATGGCAGAGAACACAGCCGAGGGGTAGGGGGAAAAAAAGCAACCCCCTGGGCCTCTGTAACATACCAACAGATGAACAGAATTGAACTATCATCAGCAAAAGCAGCTTTCAACCACTCCAGTGGCAAACGCTATATATATATGATTGCAAACCCACTGGAGAGATCTCTTCTTTAAACAGTCACCTATTTATCTGACTCTTGGTGTTTAAGTGTCAAAATTATTTTCCAGTTTCTTTGGTTTATATGAAATAGAAACTTTGCTTCATTTTAAAATATAAACATCTCTCAAAGAAGCATTTTCTGTTTTATCAATCATTAGCATTTTACTGGAGTTTTTGTGTAATATTCTTTCCTGAAATTCTCTTTTCATTGATATGACTAGTTGAATACTATGACAGGAGAAAAGTCTTTGTAGGAAAGGTGAAGAGAAACTACAAAAATTTGTTTATCATGACCACTGTATAAAAATTAATTTCTAGCCGGGCATGGTGGTGCATGCTTGTAATCCCAGCATTTGGGAGGCTGAAACTGGAGGAGCCGGGTTTGCGGCTAGCCTCAGCTACTTACTGAGGCACCACACAACTTAGTAAGACCCTGTTTCAAAATAAAAAGAATACAAAATAGGGCTGGGGGTATAGTTTAGCTTGGAAGTAGAATGTCCCTGAGTTCAATCCCAGTACTGCCAAAAAAAAAAAAAAAAAAAAAAAAAAAAAAAAAAAATTTTTTAAAAAAAAAAAAAAAAAAAAAAAAAAAAAAAAAAAAAAAAAAAAAAAAAAAAAAAAAAAAAAAAAAAAAAAAAAAAAAAAAAAAAAAAAAAAAAAAAAAAAAAAAAAAAAGCCAGGCATGGTAGTGCATACCCGTAATCCCGGTACATGAGAAGCTGGGACAGGAGAATCCTGGATTGGAGAACAGCTTCAGGAATGTAGTGAGACTCTTAGCAACCTAGTAAGATCATGTTTCAAAATAACAAAAAATAAAAAGGTCTAAGAGTATATCTTGGAGATAAGAATGCCCTTGGGTTCAATCCCCAGTACTCAAAATCCCAAAACAAAAACTTCTGATGGGCAATTTCCAGGCCCAAATAGCATCACTAAATAATTCTACCAAACGTTAAAGAAGAAGTAACACAAGTTTTAGACAATCTTTTCCACAAATAAGAGAGGGTACTTCCCATCTCATTTTTTGAGGCTTATATTAGGTTGATACTAAAACATATTAAGAAAGGAAAACAGGAAGAGAGAAAAGGAAAGATACAGATTAATGTCTCCCATGAATTTGTATTAAAAAATTCTCAACTAAATATTAGTAAATGAAATTCAGTAATATGTGAAAATAATTATACACAAAGACCAGAGAGGATTTATTCCAGGCATGCAAGGCTGATCCAACATTCAAAAATCAATTAATGTAATCTACCATATCAGTAAGCTAAAAAGAAAAACCATATAATCATAGTAATTGATGCAGAAAAAGCATTTGACAAAATCCAACAGTGACTCATGATTTAAAATAAACTCAGAAAAGTAAGAATAGAAGGGAACTTCTTCACGTGATACCAGCATAAACAATCCCCCTGCAATATCAAACTTAACAGTGAAAGATCAAATGCTTTCTCCCTCATGTTAGGAAGAGGGCAAGCATGACTGCTCTTACTACTCTTATTCAACAAATATGGGTAGCTCTAGACATCAAATGAAGGGTAGGGGGAAGGATCCAGTTTAGAAAGGAAGAAACAAAACTTGCTGTTTGCAGATGATATTATTGTCTATGTGGAAAATCTCAAGGAATATACAAAACAGTGCATAGAACAAGTAAGTGAGTTCAGCAACGGCATAAGATAGGTCAACATAAAATGATAAATAAATAGCATTTCTATAAACTTATGAAGGACATTCATAAACTGAAATTAAAAACATAATCTCATGTGCAATTGCTCTAAAATAAAATATTTCAGTATAAAAATAACAGAGCAGCCGGGCGTGGTGACGCACGCTTGTAATCCCAGCATTCAGGAGGCTAAGACCAGAGGATCCAGGTTCAAGGCCAGGCTCAGCTACCTAGTGAGGCACTCCGCAACCTAGTGATAGTGAGACCCTGTTTCAAAATAAAGAATAAAAAATAAGACTGGAAGTATAGTGCGGAGGTAGAATGCCCCTGAGTTCAATCTCCAGTACCGCAAAATAAATAATAAATAAATAAATAAATAAATAAATAAATAAATAAATAAATAAATAAATAAAAATAAAAAAGTAACAAAGCATACACAAAATTTGAATTCCAAAATTATAAAATTGTGATGAAAGAAATCAAAGACCTAGATAAATGGAAATTCATACAATGTTCATGAATTGGAAGATTTAACATAGTAAAGATACTTATTTTTTTTAATTGATCTATAGATTGAGTGAAATTTCTATTGAATTCCAAGTTTTATTTTGGATGTTCACAAACTCTAAAATATGAAAGCACTGCAGCTACAAAAGATCAATTTTGAAACAGGAGAATAAATGGGGTATAAAGCTCTCCTCGCTGTGTTGTTAAAGCAATGAAGAACTAGCATACCATAGACACACTGATCAATGGATCAGAATAGGGAACTCAGAAATAGACTGCACAAACATGCTCAGTGACTTTTGTCAATGGACCAAAAGTAACTCAATGTAGAAGACTCTCAGCAAATGATAATGGAACAATTCCAAATGCATAGGCAAAAACAAACCTTGAACTAAACCTCACACCTTAAAAAAAACTCAAAATAAATCAAAGTTAGTTGAGTTATGTGTTACATTTAGTATGTGATTTATTTTGAGCTAATTTCTGTATAATGTGTAAGGTTCACTTTAATTTTTTTCTTTTTTAAATGTCCATCTTTAGTTGATTGTAGCATCACAGGGCTGTGATCCCTGTACTTGGGAGACTGAGACAGGAGGATCTCAGGTTCAAGGCCAAGGAAGGAGGGAAGGAAGGGAGGGAGGGGAGAAATAGAAAGGTGTATCTTGGAGGTTGAATGCCCTGGGTTCAATCCCCAGTACCAAACAACAAGAAAAGAAAACAAAAAACAAAAAAAACCCTCTCCATTTTTTATTAATAGGAAAAAACTGAGGACTAAAGATATTAAGAAACCTGTTCAAGAGTGAAGAGTTGGTTTTAGGCAGAAACAAAAGTAGGTCTCAATCTTACAGCCAGATATGGGATGATTCCACACACACACAAAAGTAGATAGATAGATAGATAGATAGATAGATAGATAGATAGATGATAGATAGATAGATAGATAGATAGATAGATAGATAGATAGATAGATAGATAGAGGGCTGGGGTAGTTCAGTGGTAGAGTATTGGGGACATAGTTCACTGGTAGAGTTCTGGGGAGTAGCTCAGTGGTAGAGTGTTGGGGGTAGCTCAATGGTAGTGGGGCTCTGGATTTGATCTCCAAGACTGCAAATGAGACAGAGAGACAGAGAGAGAGAGAGAGAGAGAGAGAGAGAGAGAGAGAGAGAGAGAGAGAGAGAGAGAGGAAATATGAGAATGAATGAATATATCTTCCAACTTTGTTACTCTTTTACTTCATAAACTCTCTCATGAAATAGCAGAATTTCTAATTCCACTGAGAGCCACAGTAGGAGTTGCAGAAGAACTCCTCTGTAACTTCATTTAACTTTTCTGGCCAAGGAAGTCTTTCCCACCTATGTCATATCTAGCAGAGCATATTCCAAAGTGTTTGTTACTGATTTTTCGCTCAGCAAGAGCATCATCCTTAAAAGGAAATCATGTACAAAATATTCTATGATTAATGAAGATTTAATGTATAAGGCCACATGAAATGTGGTACAAATCACACAACCATATTGGTTTCCTTTCTAGGCATTAAGAAATACTGTGTCATTAAACATAAGTGACAGCCTAGTTTGAAAAATGTAAGGAATTAAAGTGGGAATTCTTGAGAGAGATTTTTTTCTGGAAAGGTCAGCTATAAAAAAAAAAAAAGGGTGGGGGAAGATTTCTTATTCCCCAGATCACGAAAATAACATCATTTACTGACCCTGATGCCCATGTGTGAAGTTTTATGATGTCACCATCGAGGATAACAAATGTAGTTAGAAAGTAATAAACACAAATGAATCAGCAACAATGATAACACAAACAATTACATTTTTGTCTTTTTCCAAACACATATTTTACTTTGTTTTTAGGTCAGTCATTTAAGGATGGATGGTAAAATGACTTCTAAGAGTCAACTTCATTGAATATGTCTTTAAAATATAATTTTTACAGAAAACAAATGATTTGCTATTCCCATAAAATTTGCAATGTCTTTGATGAATGTTCTTCATTGTATATACCTAATTACTCTCTTCATGTATCTACTTTTTCTTTTTTGTAGCACTATATATTTATCCCATGGGTGTTCTACATCTGAGTTTATTTTATTTTGAAATAGGGTCTGTATGCTGGCCTCCAACCTGCAATACTCCTATCACAGTATCCCAAGAACTGAGATTATAGGTGTATGATATTGCTCACAGCTTCCTATATCTACTTTTAAAAATAAATATAATGCTGGGAGTGGTGGCACATGACTATTCCTTGTACTTGGGAGGCTGAGCCAGGAGGTTCTCAGATTTAAGGCCAGTCTCAGCAACTTAGTGAGACTCTCATCAACTTAGTGAGATCCTGTTTCAAAATATAAAATAAAATAGGACTGAAGGTAGCTCAGAGGTAGAAAACCCTTGAGTCTAATCCAAACCAAAAAAAAAAAAAAAAAAAAAAAAAAAGAAGAAGAGGAGGAGGAAGAAGAAAATGAGTGTAATGAAATCATTTTTTAAATTCAAAAGGCCCCTATTTTTACTGAATAATGTTGTAAATGGCTTGGGCATCAATTGATGAGATAGCTAGGAACATGTTTTCATTTTAATATAAGGGGTAGATACTTGCAGCTAAAAGGTTTGATAATATATTACAAGAAGAGCCTGGGGGCTCTCTGCGCACATAACCGCTCATGTCCTCATTGGCAGATACCTTTTATAGAACAGGCACGTGTTTCTGTGTCTTCAGGTCATCACATTTAAATGTGAAGGGATCTCAGGTGACCTCAGCAGTCTCAGCGGGGCTTGACTTCTAGGATCCCTTTACAAGGTCCCGAGGCCTGAGAGGAGTGTCGATCCAAAGGATTCAGTGTTGTGCTCGCCCTGTTTTCATCTGACACATTCTGGGCCTTTTCCCTGGCTCTAGTTTGTGCCCAAATATGAAAGAATTATTGCTGTTCTAAGAGATGCCAATAGCTATTTCTGCATTTCACCTCCCGAAGGCAGCACTTTTGGGAGAGAAGATGGACTTTCAGGGTCATTTTGGTCCCAGAATTTGTATGCAGGGAGAGAGCAAGATAAGTTAGAAACAACGAAGAACTCTTTTCTATGGTAAGGATGAAGGTTGAATTTCTGTAGAGTTTTTTTTAAGGTACATGAAGGATTTGGAATTTTCTCGGGTGACTCATGGACTAGGAAGGGAGAGCAGAAGAGAAAGCAGGTGTAACTAGTCATGAAAAGGATTTTGAAAAAGTGTTGGTGGGTTAGGGTCATAAAAGAGAGAGCTAGCAAAACATTTCTCCACCTTTGATAGAGCTTGTCCAGGAGGCCTTTAGGAGCAAAGACATGGACAGATGATGAGGTTTTTGTGTTATTGTTAATTTTCTTTTGAGTGTCTCAAGTCTTTGCTAAAACTCTCAAATTCAGCCGCAGTATCACTAGGGCAAGGGAGAATGAAAGGTGAGTCTTTGCAGATGAGGCAAAGCA
The DNA here is from genome assembly GCA_004027655.1 of Graphiurus murinus. Classification (NCBI taxonomy): domain Eukaryota; kingdom Metazoa; phylum Chordata; class Mammalia; order Rodentia; family Gliridae; genus Graphiurus; species Graphiurus murinus. Next base: position 30,331 of record PVLC010005999.1, read on the forward strand.
TAAAAGAGAACGTAATGCACTGCAGGACACAGTTAGGAGACAGGAGGTGGAAATGAAAGAACATATCTGGGTAACAGACTGCAGGGAGAGGTGGCAAGAGACACCCAGTTTGCACTAAGCGATCCAATCCCTTAGAATACTTAAAAATTCTTACAAGAGGCCAAGCATCATGGCTCATGACTGTAATCCCAGACTTGGAAGGCTGAGAAAGGAAGACTGCCTGTTCAAGACCAGACTCAGCAACTTAGTGAGACTCAGCTACCTAGTGAGACCCTGTTTCACAACAAAAAATAAAAAGGAATGGGGGTGTAGTTCAGAGATAGAATGCTCCTGAGTTCATTCCCCAGTATCCCCCACCCACCCAAACACACACAAATTCTTACAGGAGGCCAGGGAATTTCTTCACTGCTAAGGATTAGAGATGTGTTATTTTATTTGAGGATTTTAAAAGCAAAAATAATTCAGAAGACAAGAAAGTGTGATGACACTTAGTGTTTTTAAATTCTGGATTTCCAGTGTTAAACTGGAAAAGTTCATGTCTTTGGCATCATTTTAACAATGCCACACAGTCAGATGAGTACAGAAAACAGGAGATCCCTTTGTGTGAAAGTTTTGGTCTCTATTTTTATAGAATGATTTTTCTTTTCCTCCTCGCCTGACTCCTTCCCGCAAGGTACTAAGGGTGCTTCATGGGAAGAGTAGGGACTCTCCAGCAGGTGACCGATGACATCGTACAGAATTTTCTTTGGCCGAAGGAGCAGGGGCTTCTTTGAAGTTGAATAGACTTCATAGTCGGCAATTTCAGAATTATATTAGAAGATAATTTCTTGCTGACTAAACAAATCACTGTACAATATAAGTCAGACGTCTTCTCTGGGCTTAAAGCAGCTCTGACTGCTCTAAATATAAAAAGAGAACATGACCTTTCAACACTGACCACGGCAATGGATGAACAGCTCTTGCAGCATCTGCAGTTTGTAGAACCAGGAGTTGGCACAGCTCCACTGCATGCCCTGAATCTCAAGAAACAAAGCGTCTCCCTTTAATTGTTTCTGTGGCTATCAAAGTAAACAGATCGGATGCATTACGGATGGCGTTTGGATCAGTGACGTGACTCTGGAATGACAAATGACAAGCAGAGCGCCTCTGGCATGCTCCTCCTTCCCCGAGTGCTCCTCGGCACTCTCCCCACCTTGCCTTACTTCCAGCAGTCTCCATCTCAACCGCTTTCTCCCTACCTCACACATTTCCCCAACATTCATTCATTATATCCTGTCTCATACGATCTGCCTGTGGTGTCAGCTATCCCAAGAAGCCTTCCCCCAATATCAAACACGCAGTAATTCTCTACTTTCTTAGAACTAGCTTCTAGAACTTCGATTTTTTATAGCATTACAAATGACCTAAAACTCATAAAGTTCCCTGTATAGTTTCTGAAATGTACTAGATACCTCTCCCTGACCCTCAATCATCAAATCAAAGACAGATATATGCCTTGATAAATGTGTTTCTTCTCTCCTTATCTCATTTCCCTTTTGGCATTTGGCATGGGCTACCACACCCATGTATGGTGGCTGATTAAGAATCATGTCTTGAGCCGGGTGTGGTGGCGTGGTGGCGCACACTTGGAATCCCAGTACTTGGGAGGCTGAGACCAGAGGATCCGGGCTCACGGCTAGCCTCAGCTACTTAGTGAGGCCCTCCGCAACTTAGTGAGACCCTGTTTCAAAATAAAGAATACAAAATAGGACTGGGCGGCAGTAGAATGCCCCTGAGTTCAATCCTCAGTACTGCAAACAAAACAAAACAAGAAAAAAAAGAATCATGTCTTGGCTGGACATGATGGTACATGTTTATAGTTCAAGTTCTTGGGAGGCAGAGACAGGAGGATGACAGGTTTAAAGCCAGCACATGATAACTGTTTCAAAATAAAATAAAATTGGGCTAGAGGTATAGCTCAAAGGTAGAAAACTCCTGGGTTCATTCCCCAGTTACACACACACACACACACACACACTGTGGTTTATATCTTCCTTTTCTTGTAACCCACCACAATGCCTTGCACGCAGTAGGAACATTTGCTACAGCTTCCACTTCCATTGTGCCACTGATTTGAAAGAAATGTTGGAATAAATGTTACCATAAATCATTATCATAAAAAGCAGCTTTTCTTAATTTGACACCACTCAGGAGATGGAACCACTGTTGAGGAATATGAAAATCAACATTCACCTGTTGATTGTGCCATGAACAATAGTGTTCTATGCCAAACATAAACCATGTTTCAAGTGTATATTCCAATTTCAGTTCATTGATGTTTCTTTATCATTAGGTTTTCATCCTTGGCCTCTTAAGTATAATTTCAGAAGTCATATATACATATATATATGTTATATATATATGACTTATGATATATTAGATAAATATATTAAAATTAAGCAAATTTATAGCATATGCTTAATAAGTTAACATTTATATTAAAAATTCCAGAATAATAGAACTATGACAATGTTAGACTTGATTTGTCATGAGAAGGAACTGTTTAATACTCTCCTCCTAGGGATTCTAGGGTCCCAAGTGTATCCTTTTAGTTAAATGCTAAGATTCATTAGCATGAATGGATGTCAGAAGTTCTACCATGCATGGATTTGTATCAGTAAGCTGAATGGTGAGTCCTTTAAAATGTGAGGCTACCAAAAACACATGGGGAGGTAGGAATTTCTACTTAGTAGCATTGAATCCCTATCTGCACCCCCCAATTTGAACTAAATATTTTAAGAAATTGTTTACTCAATAAAATTAACAGATTTTAAGACACTACTGTAGTATACTTTATGGAGTAAGGGCATCTTTGTTGTCACCTTTAAGAAACTAATTTTAAGCTGGGTATGGGGAATCACACCTGTAATCGTGGTACTTGAGAGGCTGAGGCAGGAGCATCACAGGTTTAAGACCAGCCTCAACAATTAAGAGGAGTCTCAGCAACCTGGCAATACTTTTGTTTCAAAACAAACAATTAAAAATTCTGGGGGTGTGCTTTGAAGGTAGAACATCCCTGGGTTCAATCTCTAATATCACATACACAAAATGAAAGAAATTAATCTTAGTTATAGTCACTCATGCACATGGGCTTAAGAAAGCAAATAACAGGAAACAGTTCAAATAATGCTATGTACATATGTGACTTATCAATACAGTCTCAGTAATATGTATGGGAGGGGAGCAGAATGGAATCTGGAGGAAAGCATACCGAGACCAAGTGCTGTGTGCATGTATGCTTCTGTCACTCAGAACTCATTCTCATGGAAAGCTACAATATACCAATAACAGTATATTAAAAACATGCAATGTTAAGTATATAATTGATTTTCTTGAGATTCACATCATTTATACAAAAAGAAAAACAGAACAAAGCAAAACACCCAAATACTATTAAATTCATTGGTCTTGAACTAGAATTTTTCAGATGATGAAAACTGCATAGACCAGAGTTACATTAAAAAAAGAAAACAGAGTGACTTATCAACTGCAGAAATATTATAAAGTCAGATAGCCTCCAACATAAATATCAGATGAGGAAGTTCCTTCATATAATTTTGCTTGTTTCAGCTTCTGGCACCTGTTGACAGAAACCATTCTTCCCAATAAGTGGCTCCTCAAAGTGTTTATCTCTCTGTCCTCAGATAAGAGAATTTGCCTCTCTGATTGTGGCTCCTTAGCAATGCTGTCCCTCCAAGAATGCACTTACCAAAGTTCAGTTAATAGGGTTTGATGCTTTGGTATTTGGTGTAGCATTTTAAACATACTTCCTGCCTACATTCTGCAAATTTTGGTCTGTAGAGGTGCATTTGTTGATATACAAATAATGACACGGTACAATTGCTTTTCTAGGGAATATAACCCATAACAGAATTTCCTAAATTCATATTTTTACTTGTTTTCTACAAACACACACAGATTCACTTTATTGCACTCTATTAACTACCCCCTACCGTGCCTTCTGGCACTTAAAAACCAGCTTAGCAAAAGAGAAATTGCATGCACACATGTAAATTCTCAGCATACTGGGGAGTTTCCAAATATAACATTTAGGATTTTTTAAGTACACCTTTTAAAACAACCAAAATGTGGTGAAACAGTCTTTGAAATGCAACATGGCAGATGTGCTGAAGACTTTACTAGCATGATGGATGGGTCCTTTATTCATTCCTCTGTGAATGGCTGCTGATCATAATCACTTTTATAGTTCCACTGCAACAAAAAGGATTATTTCTTTTGTCCTGCAATGTCAGGATGAGCATATTTGTTCAGAGAATGAAGGGGACCAAATTAGACCCAGCTACTGGGGTATAATAAATTCACAGCAATCACAAACCAATGTTCTGTAATTCTTAAGACACGATCAACTTTGAGTGTTCTGATGTTCTCATAGTTAGCTCGCTTATCCTTTTGTCCTTATTGAATTAACTGCCTTTTCTTTTACATTGTCTCCTAAGGGGACCTCATTTTAAATCTTTTCAGTTTAATCCATTAATTGGCATATTGTCTGGTCTTGTGTTCTCCTCCTGGGTCTTGAACTTCTGTTCCCCTCAGTTTTTAAACTCCTTAGCTATATTTTGCAGCTTTGAATGACAACTTGCTCCATCTGTAGACAAAGCATGTGCATTCTTATCTTCTACTTCCAGGCTAATGTTTAACAATGAACTCAAAATCCTGCCAGTTTATCAGCCCATTAAGTAAACCTGAGTATAGAGTTTCTTGATTTTAAAGCCATCATACTGAAATCTAGGGAAATTGGTTCACTAATTTGAGCATAATTTAAGAGCTAACAATTTAAATTATAGTCAGTGGACCCAAAGTAGATATATTTGTCTTTTTAGGTTCTCTTGCCTAGAACCAAGGCAGATGTGGGCCACACTACCTTGGGTTTATATTTAATCTTTATCTAGGTAAACTTGGGAAGGTTATATACATATCTAATCCTCAAAATTATCTTTTTTTAAAATGGAAGTAATATTAAAAATCCATCCCCAACCATAAAGTTGTAATGAAGACATAATGGGATCACCCTTATATTCTATAATGACATCCTTAATATGTGGTGCATGGCAAATAATCAATGTTAGCTCTCATTATCATCACTATTCAAATTGTGTCACATCGATTAGTAGGATTTTTATATTCTCTTCACAAAGCACATCTAAGCACCACTGCAACCAAACCCTAAAACTACAGATAGAGACTGTCATGTGGAAGTAGGCTCTGTACAACTCGTCACTAATTTTATCACCATTTCTTCAGTCGGCATTCTCACAGCTGTAATCTAAAACACTTGACCACCACAACTAGGGGGAGATTTGTTTGCTCACAGCTCTGGAGATTTCAGAGGTTCGGTCCATGTTAGGCCTGGTAAAGTCTGCACAGCTTAGAGCATTGCAGTGGGAGGGAAGGAGGAAGGGAGGGAAGGAGGGAGGGAGAGAGAGAGAGAGAGAGAGAGAGAGAGAGAGAGAGAGAGAGAGAGAGCAGGCAAAGGCTTTGCTCTCACATCATGGAGGCCTGGAGCAGGAGAGTGAGCAAGGAGAAGAGGTGCCATATATAATCCCAAGGCCACTCCCCCAGGCACCCCTCCTCAGCAAGCAAGACACACCTCTAACATGGCTGCCTTGTCTCTGTGGGGGACATTCTAAATCCAGACCATAATACCATTGTAATTATTTGTCGCTTTAATTAAACTGTAAGTCTTTTAAATAGAGGGATCATAGCTAGCATCAGCACAATGTCTTCCTCTCACAGAAAAGGTAGCACAGTCATCTCTTAACAACAATAAGAAAATGAAAAATCAGGTTTTGTTTCCCACTTGTTTTTAGGAGGAGGTAAAAAGTAGAAGCAGATGGCAGGTTGTAACAAGGAAATGAAAGCAGGGTTATAGAACTAATTAGGGGGAGAAGTTTAGGGAAGGAAGAGACAAGATGAATTTATCTTTAGGCCAGTCTTGAGTATCCATAGATCATAAAAGGAGTAATTAAGTGATCAACACAGATCATAATATCCATTTTCACAAAATTTCACTTAATAATTAAAAGAATCCATTGCATTCAATTAGCAAATACTTAAAAAGTGTTTGGAACATAATTTAATACATAATTTAGATGACAATTAACCCATGAAAGAAATGAATATGCAGCCCAGAGACAATTGTCAAGCATTTTACTGAAAACATATTAAAATAGAGTACAAAGCTTCATTTCATCACTTGGACTATAAAAATGGTTCTAAAAGACAGCATCCTTAAGGGACTTGAGTCCTAAAGAGATTAAAATTCTGAGGAAGGACACCAGGCCTACGCCAAATCCCAGGGAATCTCTGGTGGTGACATAGTACAAAACTGGATTAATAGTACTGTAAAACTAACCAGGTGTCCTGAGTATGGTGGTGCATGCATGTAATTCCAGTACTTGGGAGGCTGAGAGGGGAAGATCACAGGTTTGAGGCCAGCCTCAACAACTCAGCAAGACCCCCAACAACTTTATGAGACTTTGTTTCAATATAAAAAATAAAATAGGGCTGGGGGTGTAGCTCAGAAATGAAATGCCTTTGGATTAAATCCTCAGTATCACAGACAAACAAACAAAAACTATCCAAGTGTTCACTAAATTTGAAAATTTAGAGGTGCACTTAGTTCAGTCTCTCAGGGATTTATCTTATGTCACCTCCATTTTGGCTCATTTATACATTGTAGCAGCACAGAGACCTCACCACCAAAAAACAGCTTGAAGCTTTCATATTACCATTTACATAACATATTTTTGATACAAGTACAGCATCTTGGAGGAAATTGGATCCTGGCCCTCAAATGAGATTGGACAGTCATCTCCTTACAACTTGGAATGGATGGAAACGCAAACAAACAAACAAAACTAACATATCAACATGTTTACTCTAGAAAGAAAAAACGTGATTTCATAGTGTTTTGCAAAGACAAATGACAGAACTAATGACATCAGAAAGTAGGAGGCATTCCTCAGGTGAGTGATCTTGATTTTACCCATGGTCATGCTCAAACCTAGAGGGTCATCTTACTGCTACAAATGTGGAGACCACTATGAGTAATAATGACCAAGAAAACCCACTGCCATCATTTGGAAACCAACTCAAACTACAGGCTTCAGACATGCCAGACCAGGATTGTTACTGTTGGAAATGAAAGAAGAGGGAGTAACGAGTAGAAGTTTAAAGATTAAAAATAAATTACCTGCTGGGTGCGATGATACACACCTGTAATCCCAGTACTTGGGAGGTTGAGATTGGAGGATCACAGGTTCAAGACTAGCTTCAGCAACTTAGGCCCTCAGCAAGTTAGTGAGATCCTGTTTCAAAAATAAAAATAAAAGCAGGTTGGGGTGTATCCAAGAGGTAGAATGACCCTGGGTTCAAACTCCAGTACAAAAAAAATAAAGAAGAGAGAAAACCCCAAAAACAAACAAACAAAAACCACAGAAGCAAAAACATTAAGATTCAATTTAGCTTCATAGAACAGAACCACAAATAGATCTTAACTGAATAAGAAGAGATTATTTTTAAGCTGCTGTGATGATACATCCTTGTAATCCCAGTACTTGGGAGGCTGAGACAAGAGGATTGCAGGTTTGCAGCCAGCCTCAGTTACTTAGGCCCTCTGCAACTTACTGAGACCCTGTTTCAAAATAAAAAATAAAATAGGACTTGGGGTGTATCTCGGAGGCAGAATGCCCCTGGGTTCAATCTCCAGTACTGCAAACAATAAAAAAAATAAAAAATAAAAAAAAGATTATTTCTCACAAGCCGAGATGACTAGGAGCGGGAAGTCTAGCCATGACTTAGCATGGTGGCTGCATAATGCTATAAGGACCAAGACTCCTGTTCCTTCCCTGCTTCTCCATCCTGAATAAGTAGCATTCATCTTCATGTTTGCAAGATGTCTGCTGCATCCCCTGACTATCTCTCCAGCTACATGTGGTTTCCCCTCTTTTCAAACTGTGACCCTATATGCATCCTTTGCCCCCTCTACTCATCATCTCCTAAACTTCTGTGTGATGCTCTTGCTTCTTGTCTCTCCTCTCCTCACCATAGGAAGTAAGCTGCATGGAGGCAGAGGAGTTTTCTTTTCTGTTCACACTGTCTAGGTAGTACTGGATATACTGTTGGTGCTTAACAACTATTTTTGTATGAATAAAAGAATGGATGAATTACAGTGACTAAGGATGTAATAATTAGCTCACATAAAGCCAATCGAAATGAGGCACTTTGAGATGTGGAGGAGCCTTGGTTGATAAGTACTGCCTCGATCTAAGTGATGTTGGCTTTTTGCAGAAGGTGGACATTGTCCAATGAGATGCTCAAGGGGCTGCCCTCAGTTAGTAGGCATATTAAACACATGAAAATATGTGCCTTTAAATACTAACTTGGAAAATTATTTTAAGACAAGAGACTTTTTAAGATAATTAACAGAGTAGGTGCTTCTAAGGAGCACTTCTGATTACATAATTTTAAAAAGGAATTATGCATTTGGTAAGAAAACTCTTCTGAACTTGACCTTGCTGAAAAGGACACATTTTAGACCATCTGATAAATAAATGTACCTGCATTTAAACTTTTCTCTGAAAAGAGAAAAGTTAAGAGGAGAGGTTTCAAAGCATAAACTCGGTGCCCGAGAGAATTGGCTGCAGTTTTATGATGAACAGTAAAAGCTGTCATCTTGTTTGTCAATTATACACAAACTACAAGGTCTTCAAGGAGGTCCCCACACAGAGGACTTTAATGACTCACACAAAGTCTACATCAGAATATGTGTCAAGGAAGAGCTAATTAATAAGAGCCTGGTAAAGAAAGACTGACATTAATGTGAATTAATGACATTATGAAGTATAGCAACAATTTGCAGTTGAGGATTTACATAATCAGTCATTATAGTTCCCTGTTGTCTCTCAGGGTCAATAATGTGCAGTTTTAAGACACGCTAATACATATTTACTCATTAATCTACAATGCCTTCTAGGAGAGAGTCTGGGTCTCTGGTTGAATTAATTCATATTTAAATTATAATAGTAGATAATTGCTTCGCAGATTGGAAGATAAATGCATAAACTTGGAGATGTAGATTAAATATAGGTCATTTTAAAAGTCCTTGCATTTCTGATTTATGTGGTAAAGACAGATGTTATACCAAAACATAATCATAATTAGAGGCTCAAATGAGGCAGGGTTTGAGATCTGTATTTGCTTCAGATTGTCAGAAAAGACTGGGAAAGAGTAGCTTTGGTGAGCAGAGAACAGAGGGTGGGAGGTGGGAAGGATGGAATGGATTTGTTACCTTTTATTTGGTCATAAAAGCTCAGGAGAATCTCAAAGCAAAATACCACGAGTGATGAGAACAAATTATTCCAAGTCCTAGGTATACTCTATAACCCTTAAAAGTGAAAAATCACTAAGTGATAATTAAATTTGAAACTTTGAAGTAAGTAGTCTAATTTTTTGCTTCTAAATTACCATAATATATCACAAAAATGAATGCAAACTGAGGCTCTCTACTTTGATGTGGACAATCACATTGACCTACTATTTATATAAATTTAATATTCCCTAAACAAAGTACTAACCAGAGAGGCTTATCCCTACTTATTCTAAAAGCAAATTTCCTATATTCCATACAATATGTTTTCCTAAATGTCTAGGGGCTATTCTGATGGCAAAGTCTTTATAGTCCCACCTGGAACATGAAAGATACATGGGTAACAGTGATGGCAGCCATCACTAAAAGTACCTATACAGACATTACAGATAAGTGCTGCTTCTTACTGCTGTTGATAGGGGCTGGACTCCTGCTTTTAAGATCCAAGTAAAACAGGGTAAACTTTTCTCTTAGAAGCTAAACAAAATGTTTTCAGATTCCTAGATAGCTATATCCTTTTGGATGAATGACCTTTCTTGCTTCACTGAGGTTGCTTGGGCCAATGTGAGGGAATTTATTATGTCATGACTGAAATGCCTTTTGAACAGGCTGCCGGGCAAAGCTGTCACAGCATTTGGCTGCACCAACACTTCATTTAGGGATCAGCATTAATCCCTCATTTGCATGGACACTGACTTCTCTCCTCAAATGACATTAATAGCCATTATAAATCTACTTTTTACTTGCCAGCACTAAGCCAAGATATAATATTAAAGGTAAGCATTATATAGGAATTGCTTTGGACAGTCAAGTCTATGTATATGGTCGGCATCATTTTATGTGTCTGCCGGTCAGGATTTCATACCTCAAAGGTAGAACATAGAACGTACAAAACAATAATAAATTTTTGCTCAACTTAAGAAGGCCTGATTGCCCTGTGTGGTGGGGCACACCTGTAATCCCAGTATTTGGGAGGTTGAAACAGGAGGATCAGAGGTTTGAAGCCAGCCTCGGTGACTTAGCAAGACCCCTTGATAAAAAATAAAATAGGACTGGGGTGTAGCTTGGAGGCAAAACAAAAGGGGAAAAACAAGGTAATTATTTGCCTTATCCCTACAGAATCACTAAAAATGAAACTTCACATGAAAATCAGCTGAATGTTGGTATAGAATGACTTCCCATAGTGGGCAACCTTGTTCTCTTTGTCTTTAGAACCTAAAGTTATTTCATTTTTGTCATTCTTCCGTTGGATAGATGTTGTCTGAAACCCTTCTCCGCCTTTTTTCCCCCTTAATGAAATAAGAGTGTTATTGCTATGCAAATATCACTTTCTTTCCTAGAAAGGAAAGTTTTACAATGACGAACTTTGGAATATTGTAGATTTGGATCTTGGTGAAATCTCTAGGCTGTCATAATTCTGCCCAGAAGGTGGCTCAGAAGCTACAAGTCATATCTGATTATTTTTCTTTGACTAAGTCATGTATATTTTACTTTAAAAAAAATAGATAATCATTAATTGAAGCTTTTCCTCCTAAACATCTATAACCAGAAATGAGAAATGGCTTGATTATAGAAACTTTGTGATGTACTAATTTATGACATTTAGTTCTTGCTAAACTAATCTTCCAGAATGGGTTGAGAATGGTCACTGTGAAATGACCAATGAAGATTCCTAAAATCTAATCTTAATTCTGCCTTTTTGTATATGTAGAAACTCTAGCATATAAATCCCTATAGCTTTTTTCATTCATAAAATTAAAATCTTTTCAAGATCCCATAAAAATACCTAACATAAGGCACATACTTCCTACCTTCTCTACCTACCATGAAATAATGACAGGGCTGAGATTTAGACCCTGGTGTTCTTTACTTCAAAACCCAAGTTATAGGCTCTTTTCCTTCTGGAAAAATCACTGCTCTATTTTTACAAAGTAATAAATGGGAATTTAGTGTAGTGGTGTATTCAAATTCTAAGACAGAAATATGAATCTCAACAATTTGAAGCTGTTAACTTGCTGAATGATGTATAATGATAGAATGTGAATTGTACAGCACCTGTTCACAATTTCTGGAATAACTGGACAGCTCATTCATTATCTAGGTCCTTCAGCAACTTTCGAGTATTCTAAAGGCACAGAGGTTCTGGTACCAACCATGTTGAAATTAAAGAATCCTAAGTCATCTAACATTGCTGTGGACTGGGAGGAAATGACTAGACATCTTACATCTTAGGCTAAATGACTATATGAAATTGTAGTGATATTTTCAAGTTCCCATGAAACAATCTCTCCTTCCTCTTAACTACGGTCTATAATCATCCTAAATGTTGGAGTTAGTGTATTACTTTCCTATTGCTCCCATGAAAACTTATTATAGACTTATTGCTTAAAGTATCACAAATTTGTCATCTTACAACTCTGAAACCAACACTGATTTCACCGGTTTGAAACTAAATAGATCACAAAGCCATGCCCCCTCAGAAGATTGTAAGAAAAAATTTATTTTTCTGCCTCCCTCAGTTCCTAGAGCCATACTACTTGGCTCATGGCTTATTTCTTCATCCTTTAAATGAAGTATCTTCAAATGTCTCTGAACATCATTCTATATCCCTCAGTCCACTTATCCCTGCCCTCCCTATTATAAAGAAGCCTGTGTTTACATAGGGCCTTCCCAGAAAGCAAAGGATAAACTCCTCATCTTAGCACTCGTAATTTAATCACATCTGCAAAGCCCTTCTATCATTCAAAGAAACATCCACAGGTTCTGGATTTGGGAATAGACATTGTGGTATGGGAGGTGGGGAACATTATTCAACCTCCCACAGTTAGACAATAGGTTTCACTTTTACAACATGATATAATGGAAAGAAATGTTAAGACATGCCTAAATCCATTTTGTGCTGCTATATATAAGAGAATGCTACAGACTGGGCAATTTACAAATAACAGAAACTGCATGATGCTGGAGGCTGTGAAGTCCAAGATCAAGGTGCAGGCATCTGGTGAGGACCTTCTCTCTGTGCCATCCCATGGCAGAAGGCAGAGGGTTAGAGTGGGTCAGAAGATCAAGACCTGGACATACTAATCCTTTTGAAAGGAACCCAGTCCCAGGACAATGAACCCATTCCTGCAGTAACAGCTTTCATCTATTCTTGACACAGCTTCCTTGTGATCCAAACACTTCCCTTCAGCCCCACTCCCAACACTGCTGCACTGGGAATAAAGTTTCCAACACACGAATTTGGGGGGGACACATTTGAAACAAAGCATTAGGTATTGTGTGGAGCTATTTATGAGCCTTTTAGGAGTGGTTTATTTTCACTGAAGCTAATTGTAAATAGTCATTATTATGGAATAAGTACTGTCTTTGGGAAAGCTAGTAATAATCTAAAGCCACAGTAATGAATTAAACTCCACTTCCTTGAGATATGTATAATAATTGTTCTCCAAAAGTGTGCTACTGATTGCCTCATTGATGAAATAAATAGAAGTCTTGTCTCAAATGGTAAAGAATAATACAAATAAAAATAAAAACATTTAATATCAGCCACTTGTGATTGAGGGGGGAGTTGATTTATAGTTTTAAAAGCTTCTCAGAAAACCAGGAAGTTGCAATAATATTTAAATCAATGTCATTCAGATGTCTTTGGAAGGCAAACAAAGCTCTATCAATTGAACAACCAAACCACTGTTCAAATTAATCAGTAGGAACTTGATAAATTCCACTGATGTAGAAAATTAGAAAATTAGCACTTTGCATGTTTCCCAGATTTTGATTTCATTTGGGTGTCTGGTCATGAATTATAACCACTCTTCTTGGACTCAAGCTATTTCACTTGAAATCCATTATTTCTAGCAGAATTATGAGTCTTGTTAGGGAAATGCCAGCTATTTCCATTTTGAGCATCTGCACTGCACTTCTATTATTAACATGGAGCTCATTTTAAAAAAGGGAGAAGAATTAGATTTGTGTCTTTGGGGTGGTGGGGGGAGGGCGGGTGATGGTGAGTGGCGCTTCAGTGAAACAAACAAGCTCACAAGGCTGTTTCCAATTGACACAGCTGTCATGTAAATATCCATCCCTGCTGTATAGCTCAGGGATCCTGGGCTTAAAGACCTTGTAGCCATATGTAAACAATGCAGTGCTGGTGACAGGTTTACAGCACTGGAGAAAGAATGTACAGCTGTTGCATCCCTGTTCCCATAGTGAGATACAAATGTTCAGGAGGCAGATCACAGATGTTTAGGACTGAATTTTTGAAGCTTTCAGGGCTAGTTCTGCTTTGGTGATGAGCTTGGCATCACTGCCTTCTGGGTCCCTCCATTCCAGCCCATGGTGTGCACACATGGTAAAGGCTCCTGCTGGGTCTCTCCTTCCCTCTCTCTCCCTCTCCTCCAAGTAGCAGGATCTTTTCCTCTAGTGCATTGATCAGTGGGCTGGCTGGCCAAATCAAAGAATCCAGGAAGTTAATGACCTGGATCACATAGGTCATTTACTCCATTCTCTGCTTATTGCTTTTTTTTTTTTCTCAGCAACATTTCCAGTATTTAGCTCAGACTCATTACAAAAGAATTAAACAGGAAACTGAGTATTGTTTAGGAAAAGGTTCACTTAGTAAAAGTGAAATTGCCCATGCGTGTGAGATGGAAAACAGCTACTGTGTACCTGTCAACTTGGAAGAAACATTTTGCTTCTTCTTCCAGTTCTCCAATTAAACCTTGCTTATTTTTCAGGTCAATAAGTACTTGGTGTTGACCTTTGAATACTATATTCTTCAAGTAAATATAGTCTTTCACAACCTGAATTATTCAGAGCCCCAAATTATGTTTTCTAGTCATATTGTGTATTAATGGACAGAAGTTCAATAACAAGGCTGATTTGTCAGTAAGCTTTTCTTTTTTTGTTATATTTGACCCATTTTCTTAAGAAGTAGTAGTATGCAACATGTTAAGATTTTTGAGCTTTACTATCAGACTAAACCAATTTCTTTCCTTTTTTCTTTTTTACTGTGTGTGTGTGTGTGTGTGTGTGTGTGTGTGTGTGTGTGTGTGTGTGTGTCTGTGGCGTGGTACTGGGGATTGAATCCAGGGGCATTCTGTATCTGAATGACACACTGAGCTCTATTTTTATTATTTTTTATTTTTAAAGTGGGTCTCACTAATTTGTGGAGGGCCTAACTAGTTGCTGAGGCTGGCTGTGAACCTGCAATACTGTCTCAGCCTCCCGAGTATTGCGATTGCAAGCATGTGCCAGCAAGCCCAGGTCCTAAGACAATTTAAATGTAGACATAACCACTCAGTAAATCTGAGAGTATGGGCAAAATATTGAAGCTATCTAGCCTAAAATTTCTTATTGTAAAATAATTGTACTATGTCTAAAGTGTGTGTGTGTGTGTGTGTGTGTATGTGTGTGTGTATTACTAGGAATTGAACCCAAGGGCTTTCTACTGAGCTACATCTCCTTTCCACTTTTTGTGGTATTGGGTACTGAATGTGGGGTGTTCTTCCTCCAAGCCATACACAAGCTCTATTTTATTTTATTTTTTTAAATTTTGAAACAGTCTTGCTAAATTGCAGAGGCTAGTCTCCAACACACACTTGGGAGGCAGAGACAGGAGAATCCAGGTTCACAACCAGCTTCAGCTACTTAGTGAGGCTTTCTGCAACTTAGTAAGATGCTGTTTCAAAATAAAGAATAAAAAATGGGACTGGGGATGGAGCTCAGAGGTAGAATGTCCCTGGGTTCCATCTCCAGCGACACACACACACACACACACACACACACACACACACACACATACACACACACACACAAATAAATAAATAAATAAATAAATAAATAAATAAGCATTTGTCAAAGTCCAACATCCATTTATGCTAAAAATACTGCAGAGAATTGAAATCAGAGGATCACAGGTTCAAGGACAGCCTCAGCAAGTAGTGAGACTCTCATCAATGTAGCCAGACTATGTTTCCCAATAATAAATAAAATCAAGCTGGGGGTGTAGCTTGAAGGTAGAATGCTTCTGGGTTCAATCCCCAATATCACACACAAAAAAAGAAGGAAGTAAGAACATACCTCGACAGCTTAAAGGCAATATACAATAGGCCCACAGTCAACATCCTATTGAATGGAGAAAAATTATGAGAGTTCTCTTTAAAATCAGGAAAAAGACAAGGATGTCCACTATCACCACAGTTTCAATATAGTACTTGATAATTCTTTATAGTAGAATTCAATAAATATTTGTAGAAAGAATGAGTAAATGAATGAACTCTGCATCGTCATATCTTTTCTGACATAAAGCTCCAATTTCTAAAATTTCTACCTATCAAATACCTTGATATGCAATTTACTCCCTGCTAATCCATAGTTGTCACCACCTATATGATAAAAAACACCACTGAACAGTACCCTGTAGTTCAAAATTATGTCTCCCTTCTCCCATAGCCAAAGCCCCCTACTGATTTAATTTACTATTAAAATGACAAGGTTGTAAAGCCATCCACACTGTCTTAATCTATTTGCACTGTTTCAACAAAACATGAGAAACTGGGAAACTTATAAAATAGAAATTTATTTCTGATAGTTTGAGAATCTGAGAAAGTCAAGAGCAACTCCAGGAACCAACAAGTCCAGTTGTCTGGATGGGGGAGCTGCACCCTTTGGGAGGGAGGGAAGTGTGTCCCCACATACCAGAAGGCAGCTAGGAAACACTTCTTGAAGTCTCTTTTGTAAGGGCTTCGGTTTCATTCATTAAGTCTTATCGCTTCTTGATTCACAGCCTAATAACCTTTTGAAGTCCCCACTTCTTCTTATTAGCACATTGACAATACCCCAAATTTGAAGGGGACGCATTCAAACCATGGCATATACTAAACTGTAGAAAGACTGATATGTCAGATTGATACAGAATGGATGACATTTTAACAAAGGCTTTTCTAAATTCAAAATAATGTCTAGTTGATAAAATGCATCAATAAAAACCAACTTTAAATAGTCAGACATGGTGGCATATGCCTGTAATCCCAGTACCTGGGAGGCTGAGACAGGAGGATCGCAGGTTTGAAACCAACCTTAGTGAGACTTGCAGGTTTGAAGCCAACCTTAGTGAGACTCTGAGCAACTTTGTGAGATCCTGTTTCAAAAAAAAAAAAAAAAAATAGAGCTGAAAGTGTAGCTCAAAGGCAGAATGCTCCTGGATTCCAAACTCAATAGCACATAAATAAATAATCTTCAGGCTGGGAACATTCTAGATATAACTCTTTCATATCTGTACAGAAAAGAGGAATTGTATCATCCACTCACTCACCAAATTCAGGATTAGTAGAATTGCTATCAACAATCACAGCACTGGCTAACTTGGTTTCATAAGCACTTTGAGAACTTTTCAGAACTTGCAGTCCCTGGTCCCTATCTCCCAGATATTTGCCTTTCATCCGACAGGTAGGGATTTCATAACTTAGTAAGTGTAAATGACCTACCTAAGGTTATGCAGACAACAGGAACTGACTTTCCTATCTCACACTTACAGAGCTCTTTCTATTATAGAGACTACAGAGATTGAAAAGAGCTCTAAAACTTTTGTTACATCACTGAAATCTTAGTTTTTAAGGAAAGGAAAAACATTGATGACAAGAGGTATTTTGAAAAGAGCTTGACATTTTGACTTGTTTGCTGTCATGGTTAGTAGGAAAGCATCTCACCCCAAATATATTTGCGTTTGAGTAATCAATTCGTTCATGGAGTGGATTTATGGACGTGAAGGCTAATGTGTATTACTCATTTTTTCATCATAACACCTGCCTGTCAATAATTGATTCTAAGAACTGATTGACAAGTTAAATTAATTCATATATAATAACTGCTATTTACTGAGTGTTCTTTATATACCAGTACTATCCTAAACCTATACATATGTTTAATGTCATAAGAAACTCAGGAGGTAATTAATATTATTATTATAAGTGAATTAATCAATGAAGAAATGAATAAATGAGAGAATGATAAACAGATGAATATAAACAATTTTCTATTTTGGGATTAATTAATTATAGATTATTGGTAACCACACCAAACATTCTAAATATATAGGAGAATTTTCCTGAAATAAATTGCTAGCTAAAGACTTCCCACATAAATTTTTGTTCAATTGTAATGAAAATACAATCCAATCTGACAACTAGGAAAATAAAATTTAATCTGCAAAATGATAAATAATATAAGGTTTTTCAATAAAAGGAGAAATAATTAATAACTTAAATTATCTTATTATGAATTTCATAAGCATCTGGATTTACCACTTCTGTGTGTCTATGGAAACTAATAAAACCAAATAATTATCCTTTATCTACAAAAGAAGCATTTACTTTTAGCCAAATAAATCCACTAATAATGTCAAAATTAATTCACAATATTAGAGCTATACTACTTTAAGGTCTGGAGTTCTCAGATCTCACTAATTATAATGAGGTTCTAGCAGAAACATTATAAGCAATGTCTTTACCTGAGAGGAAATTCTCAAGACCTATTAAACTGCATAGTGTATGTAGTTTTTCTAGTGTAAGATCAGATAGATTCATAGCTTCACATTTGTTGTGGAAAGAGTGATTATTTACCCTGTTTTATCTTGTGACTTTAATTTGAAGGTTTCCATATCCTTGTTGATACTAGTAATTTTCAGTCTGTGCTAGAAATAATGACTGTGTTTATGATGCAGTGAATGTTTTTGTACTGTGCTCTCTCTCTAATGGGGTCACAAGGTATTTAAGTGCTAAGAATTTGTGATCACTCTGCTATCTACAAACAAAACAGAATGCATAGAATTTTAGTGTGAAATCCTAATAAATAAAAATTTATCATTTCTCATGTTACATACAAGTGACAGAAAAAATTTGATGTAATAAATTGAGTCTTTCTTAATAAGACTTCTCCTGGAATAAGATTTTATATATTACACATATATATAAAATCAAGGAAGATAAGTTTCAAATTGCTAATTTATTATGCATGTATTATCTTATATTCTCTAGCTCAATAGCAGCAGACTAAAGACCTGCCAACCTCTTCAGAATGCCATTGTGCCACTTCCCTATGGAATGAAGTAGAGAACAAGTCTAGCAATCCCAACATGCCTCTCCTAATGAGTTCTACTTGGTGAAATGCTTGTTCATTACAAACCTAAGAACAGGAATAATGGGATACATGGGAATTGAAGTTCCAGAACACCTCAACACTAACATGGTATAAATCATAGTCACATCATCTTTAATAAAGAGCTACATGTTCTCAGACCATTTGGCCACTGTGTAACTACAGCAGTAAGTATATTCTGTCCACCTCAGTTCTAGGAGATAAAATATAGTCAATGCTTTAATTATATAGTGACTAAGGAACAGGAGGGAACAGCCAATTACGGATGCCCAGCAGAGGCAAGCCTTTGCTAATTTTCCAGTGCTGCTGCTATATACGAATTAAGGCTGATCACAATCAAAGAAATGTTTTTACTTTGGTTTATTTTCACAATTTCAAACATTTATTTTCAAGAAGCAAGAAGGTTTTATCAAAATTACATGAAAAATACTAAGGAAAATTTCTATATTCCCAGGAAATTTTCAATCTTCCAACTCTGTTCTGTAATTTTAATATAATCAAAATTACCTATTACTAGATTTTCCCAGGGAAATAGGTTATGACGAAAAGATAAAATGATATTTATTGTCTTTGTCATTTAATAAAAATTGGAAAACTGAAAGAAAAAAAGTAAATAGAAAAATTAATTATTTGAATTCTAGGAGTCAGATATTTTCACATTTATTATTTTATTAACTAGAAATGCTAGACATTATTATTATGATCATATCAGATTAAAATGAAGATAAAAAGGTGAGAATCAAAGAAGTTAATGAATTGATGTATAGTTATGAGCTTTGAATCTTTTGTTTAAATAAGTGAAATATTTATGAGTAGTTTCTGTGTGCCAGCCATCATTCGTAAGGAAACAGTAGAGACTCACACAGTTCTGTCCATGTAAAAGTAAAATTCAAATGAAAATACAGTTAACTATATATTGTAATAAATGCTAAGACACAGAGGACATGGTTGCAGCAAAGAGTTAGTGAATGGAGAAGTCCATTTAGTTGGTTCGACGGGCTAGACGGTTTTGAGGAAATAATATTTGAGCAAAGATAGGGGTGTGCAGGAGTGAATGATGTAGAAAACCTTCACATTAGTGTTCCAAGGTGAGAAATAAATTCAAAGCTTGAGTAGGAAGCTGATGTGTAGGAAAAACAAAAAGACTAATGTTGAGACAGTAAAACATAAAGGGGATATTGGTAAATTTGAATAGATAGTCTGTGACCAGGTCTTGTAGGCCACTGTAGAGCAGGATAGGGCATTTGGATTTTATTAAAAATGTCATTTTTTTTTGTTTCCTGTTAGTGTATATAGATTCTAGGTCAATAAAGTGGGAAAATTAAATAATTAAAATATTCATTAGAATAAGAAGGGAGAGAAGATTTTCAGAAACCGAAGGCCAATGGAAAGTAAAGAGTAAAGTTGTTTCTAAATAAATCTCCAAGTGGGGTGTGGTGGCGCATGCTTGTAATCCTAGTACTTGGGAGGCTGAGACCTGAGGATCTGGGTTCGTAGCCAGCCTCAGCTACTCAGTGAGGCCCTCCACAACTTAGTGAGACTCTGTTTCAAAATAAAGAATAAAAAATAGGACTGAGGGTGTAGCTTAGAAGTAGAATGCTCCTAGGTTCAATCCCTAGTACCACACACACACAAAAATAATAATAATAAATATAAATAAATAAATAAATAAATAAATAAATAAATCTCCAATTGCAGTAACGTAAATGGATTAAATTCTCTAATGAAAAAATACAGATTGTTTAACTGAAAAGTACAACTGCATAATGATTATAAAAACATATAAAATATAAGGTTATTGGAAGATGGAAGGCAAAATGATGGACACAAATTCTAGGTAACTGTCTCAAGAAATCTGGAATGAATTGTCAGGTGTGGTGGCACATGCCTGCAATCTCAGTACTCAGGAGGCTGAGATAGGAGGATCACAGGTTAGGAGCCAGCCTCAGAAACTTAGTGAGGCCCTCTGCAACTTAGCGAGACACTGTTTCAAAAATAAAAATAGGGCTGAGGGTGGAAGACCCCTGGGCTCAATCCCCAGTACCACACACACACAAAATTAAATAAATGAATAAATAATAAATAAAAGAAAGAAAGAAATATAGTATACCTGTATTAGTATAGGACAAAATCCAAAGCAAAAGTATCAATAATAAAATAGCCTTTGCAGTGAATAATGATTTTATTTATGTATCAAATATAGAAATTCTAAATTTGGATAATAATGCCACCTTAAGATACATAAAAGAAATATAACTCAAAAGGAGAAATATTCACTCTTGGTGACAAATTTTTTATACCACTCTGGGTAAATGATGAAAAGAAACAAGCAAAAAATAATATTTCATAAAATATGAAACATAAAATTAATCTTCACCTATCTTACATATATAGAACACTGCAACAAAATACTAGTCTACATATTCTACTCACATACTCATGAAACATTTGTAAGAATTGGTCATATCTTGAATTATAATGTGTTAATTTTAAAAAAATTAAATCATGCATTGTATGATTCAATCATGGTGAGTTAGCTAGAATCAATATTAAAGTGATAAATGAAAAATATGCATGCTTAGCAATAATTCATAAACCACCATATTTAAATCCATGTAGCAGAAAAGAAATCAGAAAAAATTAGAAAATATTTTATTTAAATTATAAGCAATACATGACATAGAAACATGTTTGAATAAATCTAAATTTCAATAAAAGGAAAATACATGGACCTTTTCTGTTGCTATAAGACAATCGCTGAGACAGAGTAATTTATAAAGAAAATAGTTTTTTTGGATAGTTGTTCTGGAGGCTAGGAAGTTCAAGCCTGGGTGATCATATCTGGTGAGAATAGTGGAAGAGGATCATGGGAGAGAGGAAAGGAAAAGAAAAAGGAGGACTGAGGAAGGAAACAGACCAAATAATATTATGTTGATGGGGAAAGAAAAGGGGTTACTAGGATGGGGTTAGAAGGAAACCATACCAAGAAATGTGTGCACTTTGAATCTCACTACAATTACAATTACAATACATAATCTTATTGTATCAATAAAATTCTAAAAAAAAGTGAGAACTCATACCCAAGGCAATAATCCATTCATGAGGTCCCTGCCCCTTTGTCCAGAACACTTCCTACTAGACCTTATTTTCCAATACTGTAGCATTGAGGAATTAAGGCTCCAACACACTAATTTTGGGGGAGACACTTATTCCATAACAGACCTAAGTAAATAAATTAGGTGCCCCCAAAAGTATAATAATCAATAATAAGCATGTATCTCATTTTAAAAATACCAGATAGAACAAAACAAAATGGAAGAAAAATATAATGATTTTAAGAGTAGTGAAAAATTCTGATGTGACCCACAAAACCATCAGTGAGCATTATGAATAATAAAACTGATAAACTTATTGTGAAAAATTCAAAAAGTAAAAGATCCTAAGTACACACACACACACACACACACACACACACACCAGAAAAATAAGAGACAACTCTACATATTTTCCAAAAAATAAAAGATAATATTATAAGCAATGTTATACCAATGGATTTGAGAATTTAAGTAAAATAGATAAAAACTTAGAAAAGTTTAGAAAACAAAAGTGACATAAGAAGACATAGAAAACTGAGTAATCCCATGTGTGGTAGTCATAAATGTGTGCTTCTCCCGTTCTGCTTCAAGGAAGGACTTTTCCCAGCTGCCAAGAGGACAACGAATGGTCACCCAGTAGACTTCAGTCACTTCAGATGTGTCTAAGTTTCAGAGAGACACCTTGCAACTCTGTAGAGCCATTTTCAATGACTGAACAGGGGCCCATCAGATATTTTCATTTAATTTAAATAAAGTATTGAAGCAAAATTCATATAACATAAACTTAGTATTTTTGTGTGTGTGTAAGTGTGTGGTGCTAGGGATTGAACCCAGGGACATTCTGCCCCCCCCCCCAGCTATGCCCCCAGATATATTTTATTTGGAAATAGAGGTTCACTAAGTTGCTTAGGCTAGCTTGGAACCAGTGGTCCTCCAGTCTCAACCTCCCAAGTACTAGGAATATAGGAATGTGCCACCATACCCAATTAAATTTAGCAATTTTAAAGGAACAATTCAGTGACATTTAGTATATTCAAAATGTTTTACAATCACCATTATAAGACCTCATACCCATTAAATATTTTCTCCTGATTCTTTCCCCCAAGTCTCTGGCAATCACCAACATGGATTCTGTAAGGAGAATCAAAATATGTAACCTATGTGCCTGTCTTCTTCCAATTAGCATAATGTTTTCAAGATCCATCTTCATTATAGTATGAATCAGTACTTTACTATTTTTATGGCTGAAATATATTTTATCATATTCAACAATTTGTTAAATCATTCATCTGTTGATGGGCATTTAGGCTCTTTTACCTTGTGGCTATAGTGAACGGTCGTGCTGTGAATATGCTTGCACACGTACTTTTTAAAGACCTGTTTTAACTTGTGGAAGATGTATATGTGTGGGTGGAATTTCTGGGTCATAGTGTAGTTCTAAGTTTAACTCTTGGAAAATTGCCAAACTTTTCCAGAGAAGGAAGCCATTTTACATTTCCAATGTAAAATGCACAAGGATTCCAATTTTTGCTCAATCTAGTTTTTTTATTCAAGCCACTCTAATAAGCATGACATATTATTTGATGGATTTTTTCTAAGGAATATGATATTGAGCATGTACTCATTGGTCATTTGTATGTCTGTACTATAGAAATGTATATTAAGTTCTCTGCTCATTTTTAAAAGTTGAAATGTTTATTGTTGAATTATAGGGTTCTTCTGAATACTAGACCCTTACCAGATACATGATATACAAAAATTTTTCTCTATTTCTTTTTTTTCTTTTTAAAATGGTCTTTGAAAAATAATTTTCTTCCTCAACTGTGGTGGCATATGCCTCTAATCCCAGTTCTTGAAAGGATAGGACAGGAGGATGACAGGTTTGAGGCCAGACTCAGCAACTTAGTGAGGCCCTCAACAATTTAGTACACTGTTTCAAAATAAACAAAATAGGGATGGAAGAATGCTCCTGGATCCAGCCCCTAGTAACACACACACACACATACACACACACACACACACACACACACACACACACACACACACACAGAAAAATAATTTTTCATTGTGGTGCTGGGGATCTACCTCTGAGCTACACTCTCACAATATTTCCTGCGATCCTCCTGTCTAAGCCTCTCAAGTCCTGAAATTACAAGTGTGTGCTACCCCACTTGGCTTCTTAATTTTAATATAGTACAATTAACATATTTTGGAGGGTGTGTGTGTGTGTGTGTGTGCTTTCATTATAATATCTAAGAACATATTGCCAAATCCAAGCTCATAAAGGTTTACGTCTTACCATTGTAACCTGGACTCAGCCCTTTCTTTAACAGTGGTGATGGAGTGGTAATGATGTTCCAGGTATCAGGAGATTAAGATCAGCTCAGTCCTGTGTCCAGTCATCATTAGTTTATTTAGATAATTCCCCTTTACCAGTGAACAATCATTGAAGAAAGTTATTATAGACCTGAGTATTTTGGACACTAAAGATTTTCTTTAAAAAAATGACAGAGTTGGCAAACACTAAAAACTTGACACTAGCAAAGTTTTCTCAAGGATATGTGGAAATAGGTTTCCATACCCACTGGCGAGAGTGAAAATTAGTAAAATTACATTATTCCCCAATTTGGCTCAGCAACCTAGAAAGACCCTGTTTCAAAATAAAAAAGGAATTAAAATTGATTTGGGGTTGTACCTTGGAGGTAGAATACCCCTGGTTTTAATCATCAGTACACACACACACACACACATACACACACACACACACCACACACATACACACACACACACACCACACCACACACACACACACACACACACACACACACACACACACACACACTACAACAACAAAGACCCAAACTGTAAGATTGGAGCTGCCCCCCCACTGAAGAAGAGCTTTCTGCACCAGGATAGACTCCTTATCCCGTGTCTCTGCTCCTGTATCAGCAGGCCTCTGCAGAGTTGGTGCCCTGTGAGCAGGCTCATGGTGCTGCCCCACCATGGCCTTTAGCAGTGACCCTGCAGAGACCTGTGCAGCTCTGGCACCTCCTGGGGGTGGGAGCGTTTCTCTCCACTCTCCTGCCCTCCACTCAGTCTTAGGTAAGTGGCTGCCTTGCATGCAAGAAAGGTTTTGTAATTTCAGACAGCTCAGTGCAGTCCCAGGAGGAAGAGTCGCAATATGGGTGTGAAGTCTCTCTGGCTTCGTGCTACAGTTTGAATGTGTCCCCTCAATTTCCTGTGTGCGAAACAATCCTCAAATTCGTATGCTGATTGCAAGTGGACCCTTTGGGAGGTAATCAACATTAGATAACATTATGAGGGGCGAGTTCCCTCGATGGGACTGGTGGCTTCATTACAGAAAGCGACCCGTGCAGCAAGCTTGCTCTGTCTCACTATGCGGTACCCTCCACCATGTTATGATGCAGCAAGAAGGCCCTTACCAGTTGCTGATCAGCCCAGCCTCCAGAACCATGGAACATTCTTTATAAGTCACCAGGTCACAGATTTGTTACGGCAACAGAATACTAAGACACTGAGGCTGTTCAATATTTTAAACTTTCATAGCATGCCCATTCACTGTTAGACAAGCTTTACAATTTTTTTTTTTTTTTTGGTGCATTATAATCATACATCTTTGTTAGGTACAGGCTGGTAAAGGCAAACATGCACACATCTCTCATTTAAAGCTTCCCCAATCCCGGCCCCACTCCCTCGCCCTCCCTCCTTTTCAAGTTCAGTTTAGTGATTGACTTTGATATGTTTTTGAAAGTACATCATGTGCATTAGGGTGTGTGCCCCCCCCCCCCCGCCAGGTCCATGACTTTCAGTTAAGTCAACTTCTTTGCTTATCTACAGTTTCTCCTTTTTCATCTGGAGTCCTTCTTATGCCCCATCTTCTCTCTAGCATCTGCATATTAAGGAGAGCATATGATTTTTTACTTTTTGTGATGACTAATCTCACTTAGCATAATGTTTTCCTGATTCATCCATTTCCATATAAATGACATGATTTTGTTCTTCTTTTTGGCTGAGTAAAATTCCATTGTGTACATATCCCATAGTTTTGTAATCCATTCATCTGTCCATGGACATCTTGGCTATTTCCATAGTTTGGCAATTGTGAATTGTACAGCTATAAACATCGATACACATGTGTTGGTCTGATAGTTTGGTTTCGTTCTTTTGGGTAGATACCCAGAAGTGGTATTGCTGGATCATATGGTAGGTTCATTTCTATTTGTCTGAGGATCCTCCATACTGTTTTCCAAAGTGGTTGCACTAATCTGCAATGCCACCAACAATGTATTAGGGTTCCCACTTCTCCACAACTTCGCCAGCATTTGTTGTTGTTTGTGTTTTTGATGATTGCCATTCTAATTGGGGTTAGGTGAAATCTCAAGGTAGTTATGATTTGCATCTGTCTGATTGCTAATGATGTTGAACATTTCCTCATACATTTATTGGCCATTTGTATTTCTTCTTTTGTGAAGTGTCTATTTAGATCCTTTGCTCATTTTTTGATTGGGTTATTTGTTTTCTTAGCTGTGAGTTTCTTGAGTTCTCTGTATATCCTAGATATTAGTCCTCTATCAGAAGAGTAGCTTGCAAAAATTTTCCCCCACTCTGTGGGTTCTCTGTTGAAGTTCTTGATAGTTTCCTTTGCTGCATAGAAGCTCTTCAGTTTAATGCAATCCCATGTATTGATCTTCCTTTTAGTTGCTTGTGTTTTGGGGGTCTTGTTGAGAAAGTTTTTACCTGTGCCTGTGTGTTGAAGTGTTGAGCCTATGCCCTCTTCAGATAGCTGCAAGGTCTCTGGCCTAACTTCCAGGTCTTTGATCCACCTTGAGTTGACTCTTGTGCAGGGTGAGAAAGTGGGGTTTATTTCCATTTTCCTGCATATAGTTAACTGGTTTTGCCAATACCATTTGTTGAAGAGGCTATTCTTCCAGGGATGAAAGCAACCAAAGGACTCCTCTCTTCAAAATGGTTTCTTACATTTTAGCTTTCCAATGGATTAAAAATAAAAATTTTAAAGCCACTTTGCATTAATCTCAATGTTACACTATGATAAGTTTAATAATTCTGCATTTCTCAAAATAATAATTCTGGGTTACATACTATTTTCCTTATAGAGTAGATATTTCATGCCTTTCTCTGCTATCTATAATAAAATTAAAGAGTTAAAATTATTTCTAGAAAACATTAGATGATTTTTATACATATTATAAATCATATTTTAACATTTTTTGAGGACAGAGAAATGAAAATTACAGTTACAAAATTACTTTTCCTCAAAATGTTGAAATATGTTTGGTAGAAATTTACTCACTATGTGACATATTTTAAGCTTTTAATATTTTTAATAATTTGTTTAGGGAATACATCATTATAAAGCTGCCCAAGGATCCCAGTGGTATCATTCAATGGAGATAGAGAGTCAAGAGGAGGAAAATTATTCTTCCTTATTAAATAAGAAAGTTACATTGGTATGGATTTCAGGAGGAAATATATAAACAATATCCTAGTGCCACAAACCTGGTTTAACTTGATTGTTTTGTGATACGGCCAGAAACTCAATGCTGAAATTTGGGAGAAATCCTAAGGACACAATGTAGGGAAGGTAGGGAAGGTGGGTGCAGCCAATGTTTAAAATATTTCTTAGTCAACAAGTATAGAGTCCGCAACTGACTTCATTTTAAGATAGAGTAGAAGTAAATATGTTCAATGTCATAACTTATTTGCTCACCATTGCTACCTGCAGTTTACCACAGTGTTTGGGGAAATAGTGGACTCAAGTGATTGGAAATATAATGACAGCACAAGTGGATCCCTTTTTATCCCAAGGTTAAAATCAGCTTTTTTTTTTCAAACTGTCCTGAAATTCTACTCTATCACTATTTACCACTGAAGAATAAGATACGATAATTATATCTTATTAGAAAGTTCAAAATGTTTGGAGCTCTAAGGGACCTTAGTTCACACTCAGATTTTATGTATGAGTGTGTGTAATTTAAGGCCTATTGAGTTTCTGGATATTCTCAAAATCACACAGCTGTAATGAGGTTCACAATCCTATGCTTTCTAACCATAGTAAATAAGCATATAGGTTTTAGAGGCAGACAGATATAAACTCAAATCCTGGCTTTACCACTTAGTAGTTGTACGACTTTCAGCAAGTCCCTGAGTTTCAGGAACTTGTTGCAACTGATCTCTGAACCTCAGTTTTCTTTTCTTTTCCTTTTTTTTTTTTTTCTTGTGTGTGCAGTGCTGGGAACCTGGAGGTTGAACCCAGAGGCATTCTACCTTTGAGCTACACCTCCGAGTTTGATTTTATTTTTTATTTGAAAACAGGGTCTCACTAGTTTGATGAGAGTCTCACTACTTGCTGAGGCTGTGCTCAAACTTGCTATCCTCCTGGCTCAGTCTCCCAAGTACTGAGATTACAGGCATGCACCACCATGCCCAGTTTGAACCTCAGTTTTCTTATCAAACAGGAATAATAAGAGTGTCTAAGAGTGTCTACTTCTTTGAGTTATTGTGAAGATTAAATACAAAGCTACACAAAGCTCTCAGCATAGCACTTTCATAGTACACTTAATTCATCTCTGTGTGTTTTGTCCCCAGATCAGTTGTTCCAGTGCAGTCGGGCAGGTCGTGAACAGGCCAAAGAAAGTGCCCAGAGACAACATGGGACATGTATGATTTATTTTATTGGGCAAAGTTTATAAGACATCAATAAATGTCCCAAGAGAAGTTCTGTGGTGACAGGCTACAGCACCTCCATCCCTCACGTGCTTCACCAGCAGAGCCTCCTCTCCCTAAGGAGTTTTGTCCAGTGATAGCTGGCCGGACACGGCATGTGTCCTTTCCACGGTGCCTTCAGCTCATGCCTATCCCACTCAAAGGCAGGCTTTATGTTGGGCTGCAGATGTTAGGAAGCGGTGACATCATCAGCATCAGCTCGCTTAGTTTGCTTGTATGACCAGCATCCCAAAGAGCAAACTTTCTGGCATATGTGCAAAAAAGGAGATTTCTACAGATAACACTAGCTTGCTCTAGTTCTCAATGTGCAGAGGAGAAAGCCAGTGTCTCAAGATAATATACATCTGGAGTTTCCAGCCCAGTCTTGCTCTCATTGTTCTCTTAACTTTACTAGGTTTGGGGAACATAAAGGGAATATTCAGGGACATGGTGTTTTACTACTTCTATTTTCTTTCCAGATGATATGATTAATAGCATTGAGGACACTATTATTGCACACTATTTTCATACAAACATGAAAAATTAGCTTGCTTTTTTGTATAAATAACATGTAGCTGATTAATTTTTCACAAAACAATTAATCAGTAATCTCAAAGAAATATTATCATAGTAAAACTTGCTCCCCTTTGTAGAGATTAAGAAAAATTTTCTGATAGCTACCAAAAGAATGGTTTCTTTCCTTAAAAGATTTACAATTCTGCTCTTCAATCTAACTACTGTGGTAATGGTGCAAGATAGGCAACTTATACCATATATAGGATTAAATATGACATCAGATATATAATTAACTCTCATTTTTATTTTGTGTGAGAGATTCCTGAAGGAAAAGAAAAATACAGATGTTCACAAAATGTTTTTGAGAGTGCTTGGCTGCAAACTCAATAGTTCTTGAATAAAAATGAGAATCATGTTAAATCCATGGCTAGCATTGCTACATAAAAGTTGATAGGTTTTCTTTTATCAATAAATCATAAATACCTAAATCATATTAATATGCTTTTAAAGGAGTCCTGTGTAGATTTAGCAGTTAATTTAAAAGAAGGTGAACACAAATTTGGAGTTGATGATATGGGAACAGTTAGTAAAAATATTGTCATTGGGCTGGGCAGGGGGTGCATGTCTGTAATCCCAGTACTTGGGAGTCTAAGATAGGAGGATTGCAGGTTTTAGTAAAGCCTCAGGAACATAGCAAAACTCTCAGCAACCTAGCAAGAGCCTTCTCCAAAACAAAAAATATAAAGTGCTGAGAGTGTAGCTCAGAGGTAGAATGTCCCTGGGTTCAATCCCTACACACAAACACACACACACACACACATACACACAATCACTGGAACCAAAGGAATGAGTGCAATTATACTACAAGAGCTAAAATCCTGGGTTAGTGAGGGACTGACATCCTAAATAAGTTTGTGTGTGCTGGGTCAACAGAAACAAAAAGAGCTACAGACGGATAAAAAGAGTGCAAAAGTAGTTTAGAAGCAAGAGGAGAAAGAGAAGTAGACAACCATCAGTTTCAAATACTGCAGCACTAAAGCCTACAGAGTTTTTGTACCCACTGCTTAGGAATAAAAAGGGATTCTAGTAGGCAGGTTAGTTTTGAAGCTGTATATGGAGAAGAAGAATATCATTTTTATTTAGATTGCACTGTATTGGGTATAATTTGAGCAGGATAAAGGATGATAACAGAAACCATGGGGTGGGGAGGCTACAGGCCTCCAAGACAAATTTGGTGGCAATGCTATTCAATGAAAGTTCGAATTGTCTAAACATAAGAAAAGATCATCATCGACTTCAACACAATGGCCACTGGTGAACTTCTCAATGAGAGCAGGGTCGGGGAACTATATATGGTGACAAAAGAGAGTACTTTTTAGAAAAGTTGCCAGAAAAAAGAAAGATGAAATGGTAGCCTCATGAGAAAGAGAAGGGAGACAGAGACAAGAGAAGAGGAGAAAAGACAAGAGAGGATGAGCAAGAAGTTAGAGAGATTTGCAAATGGCAGACATGCATTGTAGTTTCCATTGATTCTGTGACTGAAGTAGAAGAAAGTCAGCTGAGCATGAGTGCAGCAAACTGGCATTATAAATCTGAAATGAGTAGAAAATGTTCAGATTATCTGTTGTACAGAATGAGCTAGAGTTGGGGGCAGGTGGCAGGTAAGAGGAATGGTGAGCACATGGAGAGCCTGGCTGGGGCTGAATAATAACTACAAACAGCATTGCCCAAATTAAGTGGTATGATTTTAACAAATGACCCAATAAGGCAGAGTCCATTATTATGCTGAGCAATGAGACTTCACAATGGATCATTGAGTTGGAAGTTAATCTTTGGAAGCTCCTTTCAGAACTTTAAATGCAGTCTCCAGCCAGCATTTAAACAGGACTAGCTTAAAGAGAGATGAACATAATTTCAACTTTCAGACAAAAATCTATACATTTTTTTTTACAAAAATATGACTTAATTTCAATTAGCTCATAATGTCTAT
Source organism: Graphiurus murinus (assembly GCA_004027655.1). NCBI lineage: Eukaryota > Metazoa > Chordata > Mammalia > Rodentia > Gliridae > Graphiurus > Graphiurus murinus. Next base: position 61,256 of record PVLC010005999.1, read on the forward strand.
AGAGATATCCTTAAATAATGTAGATATAGACAATTTAGTATCTTAATTAACCATTGTTGGATACTTACAAACAATAACATGGGTTAATTTCTCTTGAGAGCTGATAATAATTATTATCAAAATAATCATTCACTTCAATTTCCACTGGCTAAGTGCCTAATGTATGCCAAGTCTTTTGTCTTTTATAAGGCTCTAATGGCATCAGGATGAGTAACTTGAATTTGTTGCTTTCAAAGAGATTTCAGTGTAGATAAGAAGATGAAAGCTGGTTGTTGTGGCACACATTGGTAATCCCAGTATTTGGGAGGATGAGACAGGAGAATTGCAGGCTCAAGACCAGCATCAGTAACTTAGTGAGACTTTCAGCAACATAATGAGACCCTGTTTCAAAATTAAAAGGGTTGGGATGTAGCTTGGAGGTAAAATGTCTCTGGTTTCAATCCCTGGTACCTATCCCCCCAAAAAAGAAGATGGAAAGAGAAGACATGAAATGCATGGTCCATTGTTACTACAGTATGCCCTAAAAACCATGGAACACAGCATTTTCATGAATCTTGGGAGATTCCCGGGCATTGGCCGGGAGATGATGGTCCTCAACAATCATAGGATGGCATCTTTGCATCAGGCACTAGGCTAAATAGAGGAGAAAGTGATGAACGAGGCACAGGTGATCTCAGGCTGTTCCGTGATACAGAGGTGTACGAGGTGATGGTGCCAGAGTACAGAGAGGCACTCCCAACATGGAGGTCTAAGCAGAAGGGAAAGAGGGTTACCGGCATTGAGCAAAGCTTTCCTGCCAGAAGAAACAACTGAGTCCTGAAAGATTTAGGACTGATCCAGACAGAGAAGTAGTGGGAAAGGGGAGCAGAACATTCCAGGCAGAGTACAGCTTAAAGGCCCCGAAGTAAAAAAGAACATGGTATGTGATGAACTTCAAGCAACTAACTATTTCTGGCATATACATCTTTAGTCAGGAATGGGATATTGTGTCAGGCATTGTTTATGCTCATTTTACTGATAAGAAATGAAAGGCTCATAGAAGGAAGGAATAAGCTGGAAGTGGTAGCACACACCTGTAATCCTAGTACTTGGGAAGCTGAGACAGGAGGATTGCAGGTTCAAGGACAGCCTCAGCAACTTAGCAAGGCTCTTAGCAATTTAGTGAGATCCTGTTTCAAACTAAAGAATAAAATTGATCTGGAGGTGTAGCTTGGAGGTAGAATGTCCCTGGATTCAGTCTCTAGTTCCAAAAAAGAAAAGAAAAAAGAGAAAGAGAAGAATCTGAACTGTCACAATGATCCAAACAGCTCCATCAGATTCACAGAAACTGCTTTGCACATTTCTTCAGACATGTTTTTTTACAGAAATGTATTCATGATAGTTTCATCATAATATAGGAAAATATATACTAACTTTTATGTTATTTGTTTTTATTTAGAAGAAAAAAATATCCTAGATAATGGAATAGAGGGGAAAATATAAACAAAACATTTATGTGTACAATAGAGAAATGATACAAGTATATTTATTAAAATAGCTCAGCTTACTTGCCTTTTTGTCCATTTATAAAAAAAAAGTTCAATTATTAGATAAGGGATTAAAAGAGTGATAAGGTTTGTGACAGTATTGATTAAAGCAATAAAAATAAGCTCTTTGGAGTCTTTCTGTTTGTTTCTTGTCTCTGACTCTATTGACAACTGCCTCAATTATGATTCGATCATCCCATTTCTTTAAAATATTGAAGTTATGGTCTTTTTTGCCTTGTTTCAGTAGCTCCAAAACTCATAAGCAAGTAACTTTCTATCAGCCAGTCTTCATTAGCAAATTTGTCATGACCTGTCTGATTCTGATACTTAGAAACAGTACTGAAAGACCAGGATATGCTTCTTTTCCCCATTAAAGTAGTTAACAAATTGGGCATGAAGAGAAATTATGGCAGATTGATGAACATGGGAATGAGGTAATTAAAGTGAGATCATTTAATAGTGTTTACTTTAGGTGAGAGGAGAATGAACTTCTAAAACATAGTCCATTAAGCCACAGCAGAAGCAAAGGAAGCAACGAAATTCTGCAAATGCTCCATAACCCTGGACCTCTCTTAGAGTGGCCAAGCAAAACACCCTGTGATGAAAAGTGATTTTTATAAATCTCATGAACTGGACACATGAACAGAACAGAAATTATCATATTGACCTGTCATACTGAATGGGACATTCACAGTCAAATTGGATGGCATGAGTCAAAGAACGTGTGACATGTCTATTCAGGTATTTCCCAACAACAAAAAGAAATGAGGAGACAAGCATCTAGATATTATACGAGTAAAAAATAAAGAGGACAGTTGCATAATGTTAAAAAAATCAAGAGGGGCAAGCCAATTATGGACTAGAGTCTACTTTAAAAGGTCTAATCTTTTAAGGAATTGGCTTTAAGTGAGGGAAAGGTTCTTGGTTTGGCACAAATACTAAAGCCCTAAATATGCAAAGTTTACTTCATTTCTTGTTTTGTTGCTGATTGTTTTCTAAAGAGCATTCAGCTGAAAGGAAAGGAAACATCAAGAACCTTCAAGAAAAGACACACCACCCTCAACTTCAGCTTATAGTGCAGTTTCAATAGTCAACTAATTACAGATTTTAGAAAACTTTTAGGGGAGTTATTTCTAACCATTGCTATATGAAACAAAGAAATCAGAAGAGATTAAATTTCCTAATAACATATTTGGAAAGGAGACCAGCCTAATTGAATAGAATATCAATTTTAAAGAAAGTCTTAAATTGAATTTCATTTCCTGACCCAGAGTTATATATGCATACAGTTAATGGCTAAGGAATGCTAAAAAACAGAGAATTTTCCAGACTGGATTTAATATAGGAAAGAGGATTATTTATCAATTAATATGGTATATAAAACAGTATGAACAAAATGTTAAATAGATTAAAATTGTGTGATTGAACCTGTAGATTAAATTTGTGTGAAAAAAAAATCTGTGCACTCAATACATACATAAAAGTAAAAGACCAAGTCTGAATTCATACATACTCTGAATTTGTGAGATTGGAATTAATAAGATTATATTGGATCAAACACAGTATTTAATCCTTCTGATGCTGCAACCAGAGACCTAAGTATAATGTGAAATTATGTAATCTAAAAGTTATTGGAGGTAAAAAAAAAAAGTAGGGGGAAGTTAACAGAACACAATCACCAAATGATATCTAAACCCAAAGGTTGTGGGGGGAATTCTCAAGGCATTTGAGACTAACCTATTGACTCTTTATGGAAGAATCCAACACTACATTAAGTGAATAAGGATGATTGATTGAATGGATGAATGAATAAATGAATGAAGAACAGAAATGCATTTCTAGTATTGGTATCTATCCCCCCCAAAGACTAGAAAAACTTTTGTCAACAACAAATAAAACCTCATTAGGACTGTATCATGACAGTGGTTTTCAACTCCAGAGATACATCTCATGACAATTCCAGGGAATGAGTCATTATTGCATTTTATAATCCGGTTGAGTTGAGGAGAGGAGGGCAATTAGAATCTCTGTAGGCATGTGTGTCAGTTACAAAGTGTTTCAGGATGATTCTTAGACACTAGGTGATCACTCAACCTTGGTGTTAGATACACAGCTTTAAATTTTAACAACACTAATATGCTGTAACATGTAATTTCTTTGATTGCACAGTTAAGTAACATGACACCCTAATTTAATTCTAAGTGATGTTATGGAGTCCAGTGTGCCTATTTTCCTTTACCACCCTTCATAATCTAGTCCAACAGTGGTCTGAAGAGCCCTACTGTGGAATTTCATTTCTTCTTCCCCTTCCCTACTATTCCCACTCAAAAAAATATCTGATCTGGTTCTCTTTTTTGCTTTTCAATATTTAGCAATCTGAAAATAAAATTTTCCCATTACGGGAAGTCAAATAATACCAATGACTGATTAAACTCACCTCCTATACTCATTAAATAATGTTTTATAGGTGAAATATTTAGCTATAAACAAAATTCAGTAAGCTGAATACATGTAGTAATAGTTTAGAAAACTGTGACAGGCAGCTACCAATGTATAGGTGTATGCCTGTTCCTGGAATTTAAGGTAGGAATTTTTCTATAGGTGTGCACCACTAATATGGAAGCCACCAGATAGCCACAGGTGACTGTTGAGTACTTCAAATGTGGCTAATCCAAATTGAGATGACTTGTAAATGTAATATATTTACACATAAACAAATATATATGTATATACACACATACCAGATTTTGAAGGCACAGTATAAAGAGAAAAATATCTAGTTAATATATAGTAGTATATTATTTACACAATTAAATAATATTTTAGGCAGATGGTATTAAATGAAATATATTTTAAAACTAATCTCATCTGTTTCTTTATACATAAGGAAACATGAGGTTACTATTGGGGCTACTAGAAAATTTTAAATGACATGCAGGTTTCATATCATATTTCCATTGGGCATCCCCAGGTCTTGCTATTCCAGGGGTGGGCCCCTGACTGGCACTATTATATCAGTAGGTTCTTATGAGAAATGCAGAATCTTGGGCCCTACTAAGAGCTGCTGAATCAGAATTTCTTTTTTCTGTGGTACTGGGGATTGAACCCAGGTGCATTCTACCTCCAAGCTACATCCCCAGCCCTATTTTTTGTTCTTTATTTTGAAACAGGGTCTCACTAAGTTGTGGAGGGACTCACTAAGTAGCTGAGGCTGGCCTCGAACCCAGATCCTCCAGTCTCAGCCTCCCAAGTACTGGGATTACAAGTGTGCTCCACCATGCCCAGCTCAGAATTACTATTTTTAACAAGACATCCAAGCTACTTATAATCGTAAGACAGCTTAAGAAAAATTTATTGATTTTAGTAGAATTGCAATGTAGACACCTGTCTTCAGACTTTTATAATCATAATCATGTATGTGTGTGTGTGTGTGTGTGTGTGTGTGTGTGTGTGTGTGTGTAAGAGGGGGGAGGGAGACAGAGAGAGAGAGAGAGAGAGAGAGAGAGAGAGAGAGAGAATGACTGGGGACACTACACAAAGGCATTGTACATTTGAGTTACACCCCCAGCCTTCTTTGTTTTTGTTTTGAAAGAGGGTCTCACTAAGTTGCTGACAGTTTTGCTAACTTGCTGAGGCTGTCCTGGAACCTATGATTCTCTTGTCTTGGCCTCCCGAGTACTAGAATTACAGGTATGTGCCACCACTCCCAGCTTGTAATCATAGTTCTTCAGAACTTTTGATGTGCCTTCACTTGAGGGCACATTGAACAGTTTTTAAATATTGATTTTAGTAAATAATCAGATATTAGATATTCCTTTTTGTATTACTCTAATTGTTTTCCCCATATTGAAATGACAGTGGATACAAGTACTTTCCTTGTGATGGTTCCATTAAGAGCTCCTGAATTTATATGCTTTGTACACTAAAAGCAACAGGAGACAATGACCAGATGAACGATAGTAATATGAATTTCATAAATATATTTCCCTTGTTGAAATAGAAAGAAAAAATTGGGATGAGAACAATTGTTTGAGAAAGTCCAACAGTGCTGCAAAGGTCTAATTGCCTGCCAGCTTTCCTTTGGGAGCACAGTATACGAAGGATATTGTTAAACAGTGCAGGCAGACGGGCTGTTGTTGCCTTGGTCTGCTTCACAATTTACAGGTTGGGAAGGAACACAAATCAAGTGATATTCTTTTCTGTTTCCTTTTTTGCTGTTGCTGCTAATATTTTTATTCAGTGTAGAGCTCTGCCACTACTTATGGAGGAATTTAGATTGAGTTTGTTGGTTCTGAAAGCAAAGTATCATGCTAATGAATCACAAAAAAGAAAGCTGGCCTAATTATAGCCAAATGGTGCAAAATAATCTTTCTTATGATTGCCCTTGATTAGGTGTAGGCTGCTGTGCTCTCTGTGGGGGGTTGCAGATTATCACAGAAATGCAAGGTGCCCACTAACTGCAGGAGGAGAAAGACTTGCAGAAAACAAAATATTGCAGTTGTACTCTATTATTTTTTGAAAAGTCATGTCTTAAAGTTTCCTATACCCAATAGATTGAACTTTAAGCTATCCAACTAATGCAAAATGATCTCATGTTCAAAAAGTAAATACTCATCAACTGAATATGAATATTTACCCATAAGCCACTACCACTAGAAAATTGTAGTTATGCTTCATTTGCATATAAGGAAGCAAAAAGATTTGTTAATCTACTATCAACAAAGGATGACTACTATTTACTAGTAGTAAAAAGTGAAAATTTCGACAAATGGAGTTCAAATAATTGTTTTTTATCATGTCATGAAATGGACAGACCCTTATCTAAAGACTTACATAAGCCCGTTATTGGGCAAAGCAGAACCGTTGGTTTTCATGAGGCAGTTTGAGCAGGAACAAGGAAACAGTATAATATAGAAAGTAGATTGATTATCACCAGGTTACTTTTCTTTTAAAGGTTAATATAAAGGGGACTTATTTCTAACGCCATCAAAATTTGGTCTGTTTGGATATGTTCTAACAGCTCTCTCTCCTGATTTCCAGAAGATCAGATAGATACCTTAGTGTTAGTTTAGTTATAGGGAACTTTAACATGAGTGCTTCCATTTTGGTTGGGTCTGGTCAGTTGGGCCAAAGGTATGAGCTCAGTCGATAGCAATGGACTCTCATGAATTGTGTTTAACGTGAGGCTTTTGGGGGCTTCTTTCTCTCCCATTCCCCGTTGCCTTCCCAGCCACAGCCCTATTTCATGATCTTTTTGATGGAGGCTTTGCTGCTTTCTGGCCATTCTTTCTTTGTTTCCTGGCTTGGGTTTCTAGAGAAAATATGGTTAGCTAAAGTCACTTTTCAAATCTTTGTAGGAAGGTGCTCAATTGTGTTAAGTCTTAAACAGATGCAGATTAAACCACACTGAGATTCTATTGCATACCTAGCAATTCCCTTCCCAGGTATATACTTAAAAAATGTGTATACATGTACACCAAAATTATTTAGAATAGGAAGATTCTGATTCTCTCATCTCCTATCAAGGTAATCCATGACATAAGTTGTTTTCAAAAGATGTTTCAACCAATGACCAAGTTCAGGAGCTGCTGATTTCCAAAGCTTGAAAGAGAATTCTGCGACACCTACATGTACAGAATGCTAGACCCTAAAAGCTGTATAACCTTCCTGGGGTGGGAGTAGTGAGCAACTCTGACATCTTTTGCAAGAGGAATAAAGAGGAGCCCAATGTGCATGGGTGGATCTCCATGACAAGTACAAATCTTGGTTCTGGGAGTAAAAGCCAGAGGTACTTGTGCAGGTATCTGAAGTTCCATGCAACAACCACCAACTGTGTCTGCACAAAGTAGTGCAGGACTACAAAAGTTTTGCTGAAGTCTCCTATGGAGTCAGTCTGGGAACTGTCATCCATGTACTGTCTCCTCTGTTCAAGCATGTGCCCCAATAAAGCCTGCTCAATTGGTATTGCTCGCCTCTTCGTGATTTCTGTCTTGACTTAAGCAAAAGAACTCTGTAATGATTGGTAACAAAAAGACATGTACTAGAATCTTCCCAGGCTCCGAACGTTAAACTGTAATGATATTCTGCACTAGAAGAATGGGTAAATATATAATAGTATACCCATATCACACTACTGGAGAGCATGGGTTGGCAAGCTACAGCTTGCTGGCTCAAATCACTTTAAACCTGATTTATTTCTTGCACATGGGCTAAGATTTGATTTAATATTTTTAAAGGGTTATAAAAACAACAATAATAACAACAACAATAACAACAAAGAGTATCTACTAGAAACTATTCACAGCTTGTAAGCCATGTCTGGATTTTTATTTAAAAAAATAAAGCTTGCCAATTACAAATATAGCAAAAAAGAATGTAGAAACACCAAACCATAAGCAATAACATGATTGGATTTCCAAACAACATGTTGAGTAAAAAGTTATATCTGTAAAGCAAACCTGCAAAAACAGACAAAATTAACTTATGATCTTAGAAGTCAGGCTGGTGGTTTACATTTCACCAAGGAAGATAGGATGAAGCACTGCTTTTGAAGAAATGTTTGCATTTCACAGGTATCTTCAGTTTGTGAATATTTTCATATGCTGTACTTTTATGACATGTGTAAACTTGAACAACATATATTGCTTGAACAACTTAAATACGACAGGTTACAGAGATGCACACTTTAAATTATTAAAGTCTTCCCTCCTCTCTGGGTTACATTAAAGTCTTAGAGTCTATGATATCCAAAATATGAGGAAAGATGCTTCATCTTTGTGTCATTATGACTGCCACAGACATCTTTTTTCAAAGCGACATGTTCTTTTCAGGCACTGCTATTAAATGCAAAACAGATGGTCTCCCCCTAGACTGAGAACCCTGTAGCCTTAGTGCTTGATTCTCTATTCTTGATCATGATCTCTCTCCAATCTCATAGTCCATTGTTGTTTTTACTATAAAATGCCTAAGACTTAATAATTTATAAAAATATGTTTATTTGACCCATGGCTCTGGGTGCTGGGAAGTCCCAGAGCATAGTGCTGCCTTCTGCTCTAAGACTGGTGAGGGCCTCATGCTGTATTGTCACACAGTAGTAGCTAGCTGGATCTCCCTTCCTCTTCCTATATAGCCACTAATGCTGCCTTTGGGGCTGCACCTTCCTGGCCTCAGCCAATCCTAATTACCTCCCAAAGGCCCCACCTCTAAATACCATTGACATACAAGTTTGAGGATCATGTTGTAAACACCGGAACTCTTAGGAGACATCTTCAAACCATAGCTATATCTAAGCTATATGCAATCTGGCTGGCTCTTCCTTCAAAATGCATCCATGTTTCAATCACTTTTCTCTACCTTCACTGCTACAAACATGGTTCAAGCTGCAGTCAGATTTTCCTGCCTTTGTGTCTTACCCATTCCCCTGGCTTTTGCCTCCTTGTCTGCCCTATCCTTCTCCTAGGTGTATTCTCAGCCCAGAAGTTCCTTTGAAAACAAAGTCAGATCAAGTTTCCATCTCTCAGGTCAGGATCTGTCACCAATCCTCCTTTCTCTTCAGAAAAGACAAAGAGTTTATAATGGCTGCAGGGCGAACATGACGCCACCACTCTCTCCCCCAAACATCATCACTCCCTCTACTACACTGGCTTCCTCTTTCATCATCAAAAATATCAGACATATTCCTTTCTTGGGCCTTTGCCTAGCTCTCCTCTCTGTCTGGATTACTTTTTCTTTAAATATCTTCATAGATAAGGCTCTTATCTTCTTCATGTCTTTACTAAAGTCTCACCTTTGCAAAGAGATGAGGGCTCGGTGAAGCCTATTGTGATGATTCTATCTGAGATCACCAGTTGCTGCTGTCAATCCCCACTACCCTGTTTTAATTTATTGCACTTGAAGATGCCAGGTAATATGTTTACTTATTACTGTCCTTGCTTATTAACCATAATTTTCAGCTGACATATTAATTTCTAAAGGGTGGTGCTCATTTGTATAGTGATACATATTCCAGGTGTCTGTATCAGTGCTGGGCACATGGGCACACAGAAAGTTTCAATAAATTTGTTGGGTAGATGGATCAATGGCGCCCTGACTCACAGACGCGTCATCCTGTTGGGATCTCTGAGTCTCACGTTTCATGGTTGAGTCTAGGGTGAGATGAGTCATCACTACTCAAGGGTCCCATGATCTCTATTCTCCATCCAAGATAGGGAACCAAGTTTACTTTCTGTGCTTTTGTGCAGTGTGTGTGTGTGTGTGTGTGTGTGTGTGTACACATGTGTGTGTTACTGGGTATTGAACCCAGTGGTATTCTAACTCGGAGCTACACCACCAGCTCTTTTTATTTATTTTTGTTTTTCTTTTCTTTTTCTTTTTTTTTTTTTTTGTGGCACTGAGGGTTGAACTCAGGGGCATTCTATCTCTGAGCTATACCCCCAGCCCTATTTTATTTCTAATTTGAACTAGGGTCTCGCTAAACTGCGGAGGGGCTCACTAAATTGTTGAGGCTGGCCACAAACCTGCCATCTTCTTGTCTCAGCTTCCCAAATACTGGGATTACTAGTGTACACCTTAATTTTTATTTTGAAACAGAGTCTTCCTAAATTGCTTAGCATCTCACTATTGCTGATGCCAGCCTCCAATTTCTGATCCTCCTGCCTCAGCCTCCCAAGTACTGGGATTACAGGCATGAACCATCATGTCCAGTTTCTGTGCTGCTTTTGATATAACCCTTTTAGAAAACCAAAGCTCATGAAATTTATTTTTGAACAGCTTAAGCTTTTAGCCTTGGTTCAAGCTTAAGCTTTTATCCTTGGGATAAGGAAGGAAAAATGAAGGACAAATAGTAATCTGTCACCCATAAATGTGTCTTTTATTCCAGCTCCAAGTATTGAAAGCAAACTTTGGAGGTTTTAGCTTTGGGCCTATTGATACTAACTTTTCTTTCTGTGGCTTTATTTTTTTTTTTAATTTTTTTATTGTAGTATTTCGTGCAATATAGCATACATCTTTGTTAAGTACGGGTTGTTAACAACATATTTGCACACAGTTCTCATTTAACCCTTTCCCCAATTCCCACCCCAATCCCCTCCCCTTCCCTCCCCCTCAGGTTCACTTCGGTGAGTGACCTTGATATGATTATGTAATTACATCCCGTGCTTGAGGGCGTCCCTCTGCCCCCTGCGTCCACTACAATTAAATCAACTTCATTGCTTATCGAGGATCTCTCCTTTTCATCTGGAGATCCTCTTATGCCACATCCCCTCCCTAGCATCCGCATATTAGGGAGAACATATGCTTCTTGATTCTTTGTGACTGACTAATCTCACTTAACATAATGTTTTCCAGTTGCATCCATTTCCCTGCAAAGAACATGATTTTATTCTTCTTTATGGCTGAGTAAAATTCCATTGTGTACATATCCCATAGTTTTGTAATCCATTCATCTGTAGTTGGACATCTTGGCTGCTTCCATA
>PVLC010006000.1:0-28969 GCA_004027655.1 Graphiurus murinus
TATTAGTGTGATGTTGGCTTCATAGAATGTGTTTGGAAGGGTCCCGTTTCTTTCTATTTCACGGAATAGCTTGAGGAGTATTGGGATTAGCTCTTCTAGAAATGTTTTATAAAATTCACTTGGAAAACCATCTGGTCCTGGGCTTTTGTTTGATGGTAAACTCTTTATTGCTGTTTTTATTTCTTTGATTGTTATTGGTCGGTTTAAGTTTTCGATATCTTCTTGACTCAATTTAGGGAGGTTGTATGTGTCTAGGAAGTTGTCAATTTCTTCTAGATCTTCCATTTTGTTGGAGTACAGTTTTTCAAAATAGTTTCTGACTATCTTCTGTATCTCCATTCTGTCGGTGGTAATATCCCCTTTTTCGTCTCTTATTTTGGTAATTCGGGTTGCTTCTCTCTTTTTTTTGGTCAGGTTGGCCAATGGTTTATCTATCTTGTTTATTTTTTCAAGGAACCAGCTTTTAGTTTTGTTGATCTTCTGTATTTTTTTTTATTCTCTAATTCATTAATTTCTGCTCTGATTTTCCTGATTTCCTGTCTTCTCCCGGCTTTAGGGCTAGATTGTTCTTGTTTTTCGAGGGCTTTGAGCTGTGTCATTAGGTTATTTAATTGGTGGTTTTCTGTTCTCCTTATGTGGGCACTCAGTGCTATAAATTTCCCTCTTAGTACTGCCTTCAGGGTGTCCCAGAGGTTTTGATATGTTGTGTCTCGATTTTCGTTGATTTCTAGGATTTTTTTAATTTCTCCCCTTCTTCTATGACCCACTCTTCATTCAGCAGTGTGGTGTTCAGTCTCCCTGCGCTTACTCGGTTACTTTGGGTCTCCCTGGAGTTTATTTCTAGTTTCACTCCATTGTGGTGTGAGAAGATGCAGGGAATTATGTTGCATTTTTTGAAATTGCCAGTGCTCGCTTTGTGGCTGAGGATGTGGTCTATTTTGGAGAAGGTTCCATGAGCCGCTGAGATAAATGTGAATTCAGTTGTAGTTGGGTGGAAGAGTCTATATGTGTCTAATAAGTCCATTTGGCTTATGGTATCCTTTAGGTCTGAGGCGTCTCTACTAACCTTTTGTTTAGAGGAACAATCTAGAGATGTAAGAGGAGTATTGAAGTCTCCTAGTATTAGTGTATTGGGATCTGTGTGTGTCTTAATGTCATACAGAGTTTGTTTTATGAAAGTGGCTGCTCCTATGTTTGGGGCATAGATGTTGATAATTGTTATTTCCTCTTGCTGGATTGTTCCTTTTACTAGTAAAAAATGACCTGCTTTGTCTCTTCTGGTAAGCTTGAGTTTGAAGTCTAGTTTATCTGATATCATAGTTGCTACTCCTCCTTGTCTCCGAGTTCCATTGGCATGGATTACCTTATTCCAGCCCTTCACCTTTAGTTTGTGGGAATCTTTGCTTGTAAGGTGTGTTTCTTGCAGGCAGCATACAGATGGATTCTGGGTTTTAATCCATTTCGATTAGGGTAAAGAAGGGGGTAAAGATTAGAGATGGTAGCTATTGATATGTGTCAGGAAAAAGAGGAAAAGAAAAGAGAGGAGGTAAAGTGTAGCAGAGAGGAGTAGGGGGAGGGGCTTGTAAAAGGGATAAGGAGGGGGTTCAATGACCTAAGCAAGATATAACAAAGCAAGTATTCATCCAAACAAACATAAACAAATCAAAGCAATAACAAAGTTTAGACAGTTCAAGTTTAAAACTTAACACCAAAAGAGAATGAAAAAAACAAAACAAAACAAAACAAAAAACCAAAACCCATAAAAAACCCAAAAAACAAAAAACCCAAAATCTACAAATAGCGGACACTAAAACCAATGTTCTGCTAGTTCGTAAGTACCGAGCTTAAATTTTTACGTGTGTCTTTGGCATTTTTTATTTATTTATTTTAATTTGCTCTCTCAGTGCAGGCAGAGAATTGCCCACTGCTAGTTTATGTCTCTGGACTCTCCACTGGGTCTGGCTGCATCTCTGTCTCATGGAGATCTGGGGCCAACGCCCCGTCTGGGCTGTTAGCCGTGTCCCAGTGTGGTGTAGTTAGCTGCTCACAGAGTCTGGCTCATCCCAGCTGCTCCTTCCACAGCCTAATCCGCGCGGTGCCTGACCACTGCTGCACAGTGCCTGGGGCCGTAGCCCTGGGCCCAGGGCTGTAGCAAGTCCCCTTGCCCTCCTGGGTCCGCTTTTTTGATCTTCTTTAGGTGTAGTTCAAATTTCACTTTTTTTGTTGTATTTTTCTTCTGTTAAGATACTCCTTATATGGTAAATTTTGTTCGAAATCACAACGTCTGTGGAAAGCCGTTTCATTCAGTCGCCATCTTGGATCCGTCTCCCCTCAAACATTATTTTTAATTTTTGTGTGTCAAGTGACAGAATCTTTTTATTCACAATAAATCAACTAAATAAGAGAAAGTTTCTGAATGTTGTTTAAAACTAATGTAAAAGCCTCTGTTTTTAACAAGAGAGAACTTTGAGAGCATTTGCCAAGTAAAGATTAAATCTTAGTAGTTCACATAACTATACAAATTAAAGGATTGAACTTTAAAGCACTAACATTCTCCTTGGAGAGTTTTAGTATATAAGAGAAACAAAAAGTCTATGGGTATACAAACTTTTCAAAGACTGAAGTAATAAGCAAGGAAAGGAAAACTCCAACCTCAGAAACATTTAGGAAGCATTTATGCTCCTTTGATTTGGGCCATCCTGAGAAAAGACATCATTACCCATATCCTAGCAGTAATCATGTCATTGCGATGTGAGATTAGAACTCTGAATCGTATGCAAAGATTTAAGAATGATGCAAAAATCTGGAAAGAGAGCATCTGTTCTTCACATGCACTGGCATAAGCCTCAATGGGCTTCGTTAAATTCTTCACATACTCAAGAGAAAATCTTTAGTTAAATTATAGGATTCTACTGCACTAGAGAAAAAGATGTGGATCCATTCAACTAACTTTGCCTCTAGTATTTTATCCAACATACATTTTAAACAAACCTATAAATTTTCACTTATTGCTATTTTCACCCATGAGCATTCCATTCACACCTATAAAAATGAATTTTGAGTTTCACATTATGGCAATTTTATTTACAAAATTATTGGTGTTATAAAATCTAAGATAATACTGACAGTCAATTTTTACTGAATTGCTGTTTACTCATTACTGTTCCCCATTTTTCTGTGAAACTACAGGTTTCTAAGAAAATACATGGATAGGATAATAGATGTAGATATTGTAATGATTACTTAAAATTACAAACTTTTTTCCATAAATATTAGAATATACATGTTTATGTTTTCTAAGTCTCAGTGTGGTCTTTTTCATTATGAAGGAAACTGAATAATATTCATTTTGTTTTGTTTACTTTTTCTCTTTTGCAGACTAAGGAAATCACTATATCTGTTATTGGGTATGCTAAGCATTCATTGGAAATCTCTTTACTGTATGGCTAAGCCTGCACTGTAGTTGAGAGACTCTAAAAGAGAAAAATCTTCAACAAAATATACATATATAGGAGTTATAGGCATTTAAGGCCACATAGTTTGAAGAAACAGAAAATAATATTTTTAAGTACATTTGATAGTGAGGTGAAGTCCTTTGAGGATATGATGATAATTACAAACCATTCTTATCTGTAGCAATCCATATTTACAAGGAAGCAAAGAGACAGAATTTATTGTTTCTTTATTTTTATGTTTTAATATGTTTTTTGAAAAAGAAGTCAGGCATGTGATACAAATGGGTGTAAGCTTATACCATTAATACCAAGGCCTTCTGTCTCTTCACTCAGTTCTTTAACTGAAATATATTTTGTTTTACTGTTTCTTTTTCGTGATCCTTTCCATAAGTATTCTATTTAAATGCAAACAAATATGAACTGTTCTTTCTTTTTCACATTAATATTTGATTTTTGTGTACAGATATCTATGTCTTTTTTTTACTTAACAATGTACCCTAAAATTTAATTCATAGTAGTTCAGAGAGTTACTTCATCTTTTTAATGCCTACTTAATATGCTATTGAATTACAGCCATGATATAATTTATAGTGTCTCAATTGATGGCATATAAACTGTTTCCAAGCAGTTGCTGCTACAAAAAATTATGTACAAAATATACAGGCACATGATGAAAGTATAATTCTTCTAGAATAAGTAGTCTTGAGAGCTAAATGCATTTCAAACTCAATACTTTGCCAAATTGTCCCCCAAAACATTCTATAAATTTTTATTCTATAAGAAGTATATAATAATACATGTTCCCCAACAGAATATTTTTTCTTTTTTTCTTCTTTGCCAATCATTTTTGCTAGAGTTTTCATGGTTCTTATATGTGTACACTGAGTGTCTTTTCATATGTTTATAATCCCTTTCTTTTTCAGATTGAAGTGTTAATCTCTTCTTTATTGATTTATGGGTACGTTACACTACTCACTTGAGGCCATAATATTCCACTTTGGTACTGCAGAATTTGTTTTAGCTTGGAATTTTTTTCATAGATTTTTATCAGTAGTGCTAGTAGCCATAGAAAAACTCAATTATGCTCATGAACCGTGTCTGACTCTTTGTAACATTAAACTTCCTGATGTGCTTCAGTTGTTGTTAAGTGAACAATGGAGTACTCTTGCCTGCTTGTGTTCTAAGCTTCATTGATCATAAAATTGTTTTGATCATATTTCTCCTTACTTGGGTTAATAGAAATTAATAATGGTATGCAGTAAAGTTACAAAGCCTGAAGTAAACTTGTTTCACATATAAAATATTGGTTCCAGAGTCCCAAATCTGCAGTTAGTTAGGAAGTGGTCAGAAAGTTGGATTTTTACAAATAACAGTTTGGAGCTGATATACATTTTCTAATATCAATTATACTTCATAAGCTTCTAGGTAACCTCCTTGATATTCCATTTCTACATACCACATCAATAATTTAGACCAAGATTATTTTATGTCTCCTGATAGCCTCTAATCAGTTATAAGTCAACAAGACAAAACTCAGATGTGCCCAAAAATAGAACAAACAGAACAAATACAGTTTTTCAAAAATACTTTCTTTGAGTTGACAAAATATATATATGTGTGTGTGTGTGTGTGTGTGTGTGTGTGTGTGTGTGTGTGTGTGTGTGTTTAATGTTTCTATGCAACCAGGAGAGGGCTTATGTAGAACTTGGTTTGCAAGAGAATACCTTCATAAGTGAAGAGAGTAACCACCCACCATTCTTGGAGAAATTGGAATTGCAAATTATTAAGGAATACAAATGAAATAAGCCAAATAATACTCTGTTGGTAGTTGATTAAATATTCCATCCTATTAATACACACACACATACATACATACATACACACACACACACACAAAACCATTGTGTTTCTTTAGCTTATGTAAAACTGACAGTATCTGCTTTCCATTATTAATCCCATTGCTTCAGCTCAGACATTGATATTTCTAATTTGACTTACGGCAATAGTTCCTAAATTCTTCTCCATCTTATAGTTTTATCCTCAAATATAGACTTCACACTATCATTGGATTATTTTTTCAAAACTCAGAAAAAAGAAGTTATAATATAAAACCTTTGATTAACACACACACACACACAACAAATTAATTTCATTGTATTGACTTTCGAACATGCAGGAAGTTTGACTATAAGTTGACTTTTCTCTTTTGTATTTTATTGTGTCTTACAATCAATCTCATTAATACACATTTGCCAAATTACTCAGTTTGTCACATTATCTAACATCTTTCCTATTCTGGACTTTTACTCATGTTCTATCTATCTAGAAATCCCTGATCATTTAGTAAAATAGTATTTATAAATTAGTGAAAATATTTTGATGATTTGCTACATACTGATTATTTTAATCATTTTGCCCTCACCACCACCAAAAATCATAGGTCTTATAACCATGTTACACATTTTAAAATTGAATAATAGAAAGATTAAGTAGTTTGAACTTAAACATAAAGCAGGATTTCAAACTAGTCAGTCTACATCTATAATTGGGACAAGATAAACTGTGTCTTGATTATCTTTTTATCCACTGTAGCATGCTAAATATTATTTGTATATAGTAGGTGCCAAATAAATGTTTTGTTTTGTTTTGTTTTTCGGTACTGGGGATTGAACTCAGGGGCATTCTACCTCCAAGCTACACCCCTAGCCCTATTTTTTATTCTTTATTTTGAAACCGAGTATCACTAAGTTGCAGAGTGCCTCACTAGGTAGCTGAGGCTGGCCATGAACCCGGATCCTCTGGTCTCAGCCTCCTGAATGCTGGGATTACAAGCGTGTGCCACCATGCCCGGCTCAAATGTTTGTTAAATTGAATGTTTTATTCAAATTATAATTTGGACTTGAATGATCTGGAAAATTAACTTAATTATCCACTTGAGAATGTGTGTTAACTGGACCTATTTTTATTAATAATGATTTCTTCCTTTTTTTCTTCCAATTTCTATTTTGACATTTAGTTACAACAGAGCTAATCCTATGAATTTAAACAAAGGCATCATAAACTAGTTGTTTAGAGACCACTATTTGTTTGCTTCAAATAGTGGCAATTGCATAGAATGGCTACTGTTTTACTAACTCTCCTTTATTAGGGACATACAACCAGTTTACTTTCCTTTTAGGGAAACTGAGTAAATAAAAGTAAAAATCCACATTTAGGAAAATTGACATTAAATGTTTCAGGTGATATGTACATGCATATTTCTAATACACTAACCCTCAATAAGAAGAAAGCATGGTTACTATACACCAATAAATTTATATTAAATAAAAAGTGTAGAATACATCAAATTTCTGCTTCTGTGAGTTAGTTATAGAAAGTTTGGTTAAAAGAGATAGGAAGATTTTGTTTTTCAATGTAGTAGTCTATTACTACTCTCTAAGTCAATATTTGGACCTGGAACTCAGAGCCACAGAAATGAGACAGACAAAAGTCGTGCTAATGCCAGCTTTACTAGGGAAAATCTGTGAGTTTTATAGCCAGCAGAATTCAGGGGTTACTCATGATGAAAACCTGTGTGCGTGACTGCCCTAAGCATTTAGTAGAATAGATTATTCTCAGAGAAACTAAGTCAACGTCTTTACAGAAAAGTCTATCTGATTACAAAGAACATACATATCTGTAGGGCTATACTTAGAATGTTCTGGTTTGGCAGGAAGCATGAGAACACAGCCAAAGTTTTATTTGTATACAGAATACACTGAATGAAAGACTTTTGCCTTTCTTCTTGGAGTTTTCTCACAAGACTCAATTGTATTCCTCTACAAGGTGCTTTTCAATGACATGTGTCCTGACAATACTCTTTGTTTGATAAGACTAAACTTTTAATTATATTAATAACCACTTACATTTAATTGTAAACTATAAATAATAGTAAGATAAAATTGTTCATAGCCTTCATAGCCCTCCTGTCAATTGAGGCCAGATGTAATTTCAAGTACAGATTAAAATTTACTCTATGGAAATATAAAGTTAAAAAATAATAATAATGATAAAAATTAAGGTCAGATAGTTGAATATTTAAATTTCAGTATTAAAAATGTGTGGAACATATATCCAGGCAGCATTTACAATAGAAATTTTTCATTTGATAGAAAATTCATTTCAGTATAGTAATTTTCCTTGTTATTCTTTCTGAAAAACTATTTTGAATGTGATTTTTCTATGGTAGAATTTTATCATAGCTGTTTTATGATAAGCTTCTTGAACTTTGGTAATATTAACAATTTGGGTAACTGTGTTGTGGGGGACTCTCCTATGAATTGGAAGATGCTTAGGAGCATCTGATCTCTAACTTCTTAATACTATTATCACCTCTTCAATTATGATAGACAAAAAAAAAAGGAAGAAAAAAAAAAAAAAGACAACCTCTAAATATTGACAACTATCCTGGGGATAAGGAGACAGTCTCATCAGCCCTCTTGTAAATCACTGGCGTATGTTTACTCAGTGCCTTTGTAATTCTGTGTTTGCTATTCAAAAGGATTTCTCAAAGAGAACATGCTTTCCTTAGGAAAATGGTTTACAAGCTGTTCCCTTTTACCATTACTTTCTTGTATTATGTTAAGACTAGATATTCTTAAATTTCTCTCATCCTATTTGTCATAGATAGCATAGGTAGCAGGGACATCATATTTTTTGTAACGGATTTTCTAACCACACACTTAGAATTTTATTCCACATTTAAGTCTATTTGAAGATCATGAAATATTCCACCATGAAGAGAAATGGCTGGGCCACAGCCACAGCTTATGTGCTTGTTCTTCACCAGCAAAATAGCTAGCCATTAGTGAAACACATCTCTCGCTTGTGAGTTCCTTCCTTTCAAGCATTAACAACAACTCATACACTGGTTTGGATATCATATAATAAAGCAATACAGCAGAATCATTGACCTGAAATCCTACCTTCTTCTTACATATCCTTCTATTACCTGCAGCAATCTCAACAGGTAGATAGGTAAATTGCAAGAGCATCAAAGGATGAAGAGCCACCATTGCCTCTCATGATATTTTTGTTTGCTCAAGACCAACAGCTGCTGTAACACAGACCTAGAGTTACAAAAATGCAGCCTGAAGAGGTGCTGACAGACTACAGTGAGATGTCATGTGGGTTTTCATGACACCTTCAATAGCTTGCATTCTTATTCTTTAAAAAAATCAAGATATATATCATTCAAGTATTAATTTCACTAGTTTGTACAGTTCTTCGTTTTATTTTATAATCTTTTTGCTGTACTGTACTATTGATTGGGTTCTTTTTTTTTTTTTCTTAACAGCATGCATAGCATGTCCTCCATTGCTGAACTTAAAATGCTGAACTTAAAATGCTATCAGATCTCCCAGCAAATTAGTGCTCTCTGAATGGGGCATTGACATTTCCCTATTTTAACCTCACTCCCTTAGGGAAAACTCTATCACCAGGGTCATTAACTGGGCTCTAGATCTAACTATGGCACCATATCATCTATATCCAGATGGTATAAAAATGGAAATTTCCATATTTTCAAGTGACCTTTAAGATGAAACCCAATTTATTTCTTTTTATTTTTAACCCACTTTCAGCCTCTTATTCTGCAAAGTGATCCCTTCCAGAAGTAAAAAGCAATATAATAATTTACAATAGCATAAAAAAATGTTGACTACCTGATGAATTTGTCAGGATGGATTTTTGTCTCTGTGATCACTATTATTTGATTGTTCATTGTGTCTTATATGTAATATTAACCAAAATAGTACAAGAGACTACTGATTATTGTTACTTTTTGCCTTTCTCCTTTTTGTTTTGAAATAATTTTTCCTTAATGCAAATTATTCCATGTCTTAGGTATTCTTAGTACATATATCTTTGCTTTCATTAGCTTAGCTAATTCAATTTCAAATGAAAATCAAGACATATTTAAGAAATTAGGTAACACAAAGTGGTTAAATATACAGAACTCAGACTCAGAAGCTTGTGTTAATCCAGTTTAACTGTTAATATTTGTTTGCCTTCAGGCAAGTTAACTGGTAACTCTGGGCTCCATTTTCTTTTTAGACTAAATAGACATTGTACTAGGTAACTAAGCACCACGATAAGTTTCATGAGACTTAATCATGAGATGTAAACAATATGAGAACGCTAAGCTACATTTTCTTTAAAGTCAAATCTGTATCCACTATTCAGTTCTCCCTACATTGAACATACTTCAATTGAGGGAGTATTAAAATTACTAATACGTGTGCCCACACTAAACTGAATTAACCCGATATCCAAGGTTGTATCTGGAAATTATTATTTTTAATATTTAGTGTATTGCAGTTATACATCATAGTGAGCGTCAGTTTGATAAATACATATGTGCATATAGCTTTTGGTTTTCATTTACTTTACTACAACCTAGGTGATTCTAATACACAGCCAGTAGTAAGAAACACTGATGTAGGAAACATATGAGTATGTATAAATTCCTCTAGTATAAGTGAAGACATACTGACTGAATATAAGTTTAAACAATTACTTGGTTAATTTCACTTTAGCGGATACAGTTGCCATGATCATTTTGCTTTTAACTTAAAAGTGTAACCTGATGATATTTTCAGTTCTAATATTTTTGTGAATCTATAATATATATATACTGTTTTTCTATATCTATCTCCACTTCTATTTATGCAAAGTTGTATCTACATTCTGTTAAATTTCAGCCATTACAACTTTAATATCCTCAAACTAATGTTCTCCAGCCACACTGCCATCCAAATCACTTTTAACTTTTGTATTTGTCCCATACAATTTACCATATTTTAAGTTGTGAGAGTTAGATTATTAGATGCAAAGATGAAATTCCAATTCATCATTGAGAAAAGTAAATTAATGTATAACTTATTTTTGACATTTCTACTTTATTGCAGATAAGTATGCAAATTCAATTAAATGCAGTTAAGCCATACATCTAACTAATGTGCTTCCCAAGGATCATTTTGTTTATACACTAATGTACAAGCACTGCAGCCTGAGTCAGTTCTGCATACAGCAAGACCTCCAGGTCACAGTAAGAAGCTGGGGTTTATGAATTGCTGAAATATTTTCTAGAGCCTTATAGTATTATTTGAATTGTAAAACAATATGGCCATGTAATTATTGACTTAGCTTCAGGATGCACATTTTTTTGAATCATTAGAATTATTCTTTGGCATTAGAAAAACACTAGAGTTTTTTTTTTTTTATTTTTTCTTAAAACTGATTTAATCAGACCACAGCAGAAACAGATGCAAACTGATATAAAATATGAAAATAATTTGTTGTGTTTAAATTGCACTCCTTTTGCTAAAAGCACAGAGCAATTTTGCATGCAGTATTGTGTTATAAATTCTTCCAACATTCCTCCAGGGCAGGGACTCATTATTTTTCTCATTTGACAAGCGGAGGTTAAACTGAGGTTTTAAGAAACTTACCTAAGGAAATGCAATGTCATTGGTGGAGTCAGCAGGCTTTCTTGCCTCTTTGAGAATTATTCTCTCTCTTTTCCTCTGCTCCATGAAACAGAAGGGACATATTCATTTAACAAATATATAATAGGCCCCAGTGTCGTCCAGTCAAAGAAAACAATACAAAAAAGACACCACACAAACACACACATACACATTCACAGCAACATTCTTTGGAATAGCCTTAAACTGGGTAACCCACTGATAAATAGATAAATATTAATCTATCTATACCATAGACTATTGTTCAACAATAAATATAAGTTACAAAATGACATGCACAAAACCTAGATTAATTAAAATATTATACCAATTGAAATAAACTAAATACAAATAAATCCCACTATATGATTGCATTTATAAGAAATTCTAAAAATGCACAACTGACAGAAAGCAGTTCAGTGGTTACTTAGGACAGACTATTTGTGTTTTTTAGTTTTCATATTTTAAAACAAGACAACAATTATTTGGTATGTATGTATATATTTATTTATTTATTTATTATTTATTTATTCATTTATTGTGGTACTGGGGATTGAAGTCAGGGCATTCTACCTCTGAGCTACACCCCTACCTATATTTTATTTTATTATTTTTTTAAACAGAGTCTCATTAAATTTCAGAGGGCCTCACTAAATTACTGAGGCTGGCCATGAACCTGCCATCCTCTTTCCTTAGCCTCCCAAATACTGGGATTACGAATATACACTGCTACATCTGGTTACAAAACTTCAAATAAAAAAAAAATCAACCAAGCTACTCAGAAGCAAGAACTCATTTTCTCATCTATATTTTAATTCACAGTATATAACATTTTAAAAGGATATTATATTAATTTTTTCTTTTTATAATTGTCTGATATTGAGTTGCTTTTATGATTGTCTAATTTGAACATTTTAAATTGAAGCTTTTTTTAACCAGAATTTTCATTTAAAATGTCATTAGCCACTTTTATATTTTTACCATATGTAATTAGATAGTCCACAGAAATAGATATGATCTATAAATTAAGGCCTTGAGTCTTCCAGTAGGATAGGTCAACTGTATTATTCTTTGTTATATAAGTAGACTGTAAATAATAGGATAATGTAAGGCAGGCCTCAAGTCAAAGGTGAGGAAAAGGCCAGACAAAGCACAGTTTACTGACTTAATAGGGAGACTTTATGTGAAGTGATTTTTCATTGGCTAAATATCACAGAATCCTGAATTAAGCAACTAGAGTATTAATAGTAGAATATTAAGTATGTGCCACTACTTAACAAAGTGCCATCTTTAAATAATTAAATTCAAAATGTTTTTTTGTTTGATACCTAACATACTCTTTTTCCTGAGTCTGCTCTAAAAAGCACCAATAAGTTATGTGATGCATAGGTAAATTATATGGAAAAATGATTGTATACTATATCTCTATACACGAAGACCATAAGTTGCTTTTTCATTTACAAGAAATTCTAAAATGCCACTCCACCATTCCAGAAGGCAGCAAAAGACTCTGCTCTTATATTTTGGATATTGTACAACTTGTCCAATAGAATGTTACAGAAGGGGTACTGTTCCAATTTTAGGTCTGATATTTAAGAGATCTAGTAGCTTTTCCTTTTACTCCAGGAAAACCACTCACAATGCTGCAAAGAAATCAAGCGACCATACTATGGAGATAGATCAGTAAAATAAGTGAATCCTAAAACACCAGACATACAAGCAGAGATGTGACTTTTCAGTCCAGCCCACTTGCCCCCTTATCAGCTGAGTGACTGATCCCTGTTGATAATAAACAGTGAAAAAAAAAACCCACAAATTATCTGCAAATTTATTATCCAGTATTGGAAGAAATTATCCATTGCTATTCTCTAAGTATTGGTTTGTGGGGGCTACCAACAGAAAACACTACAGATTGGGTGGAAAATAGAAATGTATTTTCTTATAGTTCTGGATTCTAGAAGTTTAAAGTCACGTTGCTTACAGGGTAATTTCTTCTGCAGACTCTCTTCTTGGTTTGAAGACTCTCTTCTTGGCCTCTTTCTTACTACCAATTCACATAGTTATCTCTGCAATGTCTCTTTATTGTCTCTCTGTATGATGCTATCTCATCTTTACGTAAGTACATCAATCAGATTGTATTAAGGCACAACCTAAAAGTCTGAGTGTCTCTTAATTACTGCTTGAAGGGCTCTACTACCAAATACAGTCACATTCTGAGGTACTTGGCATCATTGTGTTACCCTATAGATTTAGAGTAAGAAGATATAATTCAATTTGTAACCTTAAGTCACTAAGTTTTGGAAATAATTATGCAGGAACAACACTTGAAATAATAACCAATATTATAGAGTTTAGAGAATATTAGAAGAAAAATATTTGTTTGGAGGAAGAGAATAAAGCAAGAAATATTTTAGATATATCTTTAGCAGAATGTGGTGGTGAATGCCCCTGGTCCCAGTATTTGGGAGGCTGAAACATGAGAATCACAGTTTCACAGCCAGCTTCAGCAACATAGTGAGATCATGTTTCAAAAATAAATAAATAAATAAATAAGACTAGGAGGTGAAGCTCAGAAGACAAATACGTCTCAGTTCAATCCCTAATACCAATAAATAAATGAATAAACAAACAAACAAATAAATAAACACATAAATAAATAAATCTTTAGCTAATTTTATCTGAGTATCAGAAAGATACATGTATTTTTGGAGAAATGTTATTCTTCTACCAGAATGCCCCAGAACACATGGATAATGTACAGTAGTCTCTCTGTATCTGTTGTTTCTCTTTCTAAGATTGCAGTTATATAGTGTCAACCATGTTCTGAAAATATTGAATGAAAAATTCCAGAAACTTACAATTCATAATTTTAACAACTTTTATTATAATATGTTATGTTTGTTATATTTTATTGCTAGTTATTGCCGATAAGCACTAGTGCCTAATTTATAAATCAAACTGCATTATAAGTGTGCATGCATAGGAAAAATATAATATATTCAGTACTGTAGTTTGAGATATCCACTGAGATTCTTATACTATATCCTCCAGGGATAATGGGGGCATACTGTATACTATAAAAATAAAGGAAATATTAAAACTAGATAAGGTTCTGAAAATGAAATAGAAACAGAAAATATTCTTAACTCTAATGAAAAAGAGAAAGAAAACAAACAGATGTAATAAATTGAAAGCAAATAGTAAAATGATAATTTTAAACTTTACCCCTGAAATAAAAATGATCTACACACCTATATTCAAAACAGAGAGATTTGTATTAGAGAAAAAAAAAAAAAAAAAGCAAGAACAACTGCATGTTGCCTACACAAGTTAGGTGGTGTATAGTAAGTAGAGCTAGTATGTAAGTAGTACTGGGAAAAATGCTAACTATGTGAAAAATAAAGAACACAGCATGGAAAATAATCCAAATGCTGTGTGTATGTATGTTTGTACTACTTTGAACCTCACTATGCTCTATAATTTACAATGCACCAATTAAAGTATGCATTTAAAAAATGAGGTGCATATTACATGCTACCATTAGTCTAAAAAAATTGCAGTGGCTACATTAATATGAGATAAAGAGTATTTCACAGCAAATAGTATTATCAGGATAGAAGGGTAAAGAAATCAATGATTCAAGTATATAAAAGTGCAAGGCATCTTGTAGAGTACATGCTTAGCATACATAAAGCCGTGGGTGTGATTCTTAGGAGAGAGAAAAACAAAAAAAAAAGAGCTAGACATCCATGCCTCTGTGAGCTCAAAAATACATGAAGCAAATTGAGATAGATGCATAAAAATTAAATTTCAGAAAGAAATCTTCAAAGTAATGATTATAGTCAGTTTTCAATATAGCCATCTCTTTAAATGATAGAATAAGTAGAAAGAAAATCAGTAAGAATATAGAAGATAGAAATAATTGGCCTAATGTATTCCTTTCAAGTTTACTTATAACATTTACCAATATAGATAATTAAACTAGGCCAAAAAATGTGTCCCAATAAATTAATGATTTTCCTATCAAACTAGGTACAGTCTCTGATCATAATGGTTTTGGTATTAATTACAAGTAAATTATAAAATATTTATAAAATTCTAATATACTTGAAAATAAAATAAAATGTTTCTAAATAATTCATACATTAAAGAAGAAATATGAGAGATTAAATTCTATCTTAAAATGAATGTTAGTGAATGCACACATTTTGATATAAAATTGAGAAATGCCCCCAAATTTATAAATATTTAGTGAAAATTTATTGCAATATATTTCTTCATAGTTTCAAATATGTCAGCTTCAATCAAAAATGCCTACAAAACCAGGCATGATGAACATCAGCAACTTAGCAAGGCCCTCCTCTCCACAAATTAGTGAGACTCTGTTTCAAAATAAAAAAAAAATAAAATAGAGCTGGGGTATAGCGTTGAGGTAGAGTGACCCTTGATTCAATCTTCAGTACCACAAAACAAACTAGCAAAAACCTACAATAAGAAGATCAAAGTAAAATACAAGGAAGGTACAACTAACAAAAATGATAAATATCAGATTTTAATTCAATGAAATAAAAGAGAATAATTTTAAAAATTGGTATAATGAGTGCTGATTATTTTAGTGAATAAAAAAAAAACTATTCTCTTCTCAGATTTACGAAGACCAAATAGAAAAGACTCTTGGGACCAATATGTGAAATGAGAGAGATGCTTCAATACATATCCTACAGATAATAAAGCATTAACATGGGGATATTATGATCAATTTTCTGACAATAAATTTATAACATGCTAAATGGACAAGTCCATGAATAACATAAATTTCAAGAGCTTCATAAAGAAGAAATAACTTGACTAATGCTGCTTTCATTAAATTAATTAATTATAGGTAACAAACTTTCCCATAAGAAAAAATTCCAATGTGCATGGTTCCATTAGTTAGAACCTGAAAACTATAGGAAGAAGAGAAACATAATATATTTCATTTTTTTTTTTTTTGGTACTAGAGATTGAGCTCTGGGGTAGAGTACCTCAGAGCTATTCCTAACCCCTTTATTTTTGAAATAGGGTCTCATTAAGTTCCAGAGGGCCTCACTAAGTTGCTGAGGTTGGCCTTGAACCTGTGATCTTCCTGTCTCAGCCTCCAAAGTATTGGGATTAAAAGGATACACCAAAATTACAACTTTTTTCTTATTTAATATGCCAGCTTTTTACTAACACAAGAACATCCTCCCAAGTTATATGAAGGCAGCTATATATGAAGGGGAAATTCTAAGTAGAAGACACATAACTAAAGCTGGAAATGGAAGTGTTGTAAGTAATATGGAAAATAAAGCACATAAATGGAGATAAACTATAAAACAATAATCTGGAAGGAAACTCAACAAGTGTTGTGTGTATGTATGTTTCTATCACTCTGAACCTCATTATGATATATAATTGCAATGTACCAATAAAAGTAGACTAAAAACAATAATATTGAGTTCATAAAATAACAAAGGTTACAATAGGAAATGGAAAAAGTATCTAGTCTAAGAGATGGTGAACGAATTAAATTAATATGAGTAAATTACCGTTTCATGGTCTTTTGAAGAGGAAATGGCTTCTGAAGAAATTGATCTCCAATGTAGCTAAAGTCAATACGATGAGCGTTGAGGAAGCTGCTGAATTATCTGGAATGCTTTACTTCATGCCAATCTATTATTAAATGTGAAACTTGGAAGAATCAGTCTGTAGTTATATTTGAAAGTTTTTGGACCCTGTGTCCCCAGTTTTGCTGGCTGCTTCTCCCTTAATTATTTTGCTGTACCTACAGTCTTAACATAAATCTCTCGGAAGACTTATAAAGTAAGGCTTTAAGAAATTCCATGCTAATACTCTGTTACTCAACATCAAAGTTATCCTTGCACCTTTCTTTTGTTATTGTTATTTTGAGTTTACTTTGCCTTTTGCCTTAGCCAAGTTTTGTTGATATAGTGTATCTGAACTTCTAAAGGATTCTAAGATTTTCATATAATTTTTATGTAGAGAAGATAAAAGTATCAGGGAAAGGGATGAATGACACTTTATTTCATTAGATACTAGTTCAAAATTATCATTAGAAATGTTAGATGTTTTTAATATTCTGATATATTACACCAACAAAGTGTGGCATGACTTCTTCATGAATCATGCTAGCTCCCAGTGACTAGCCTTTATTCCCCTAAGTGTTCATTAAATATGCTTTGAAAATATGATATACAGCTTCATTTGGGACTTATCTTTAAATTCTCAGAAATTTAAGAAATGAACCTTTTATCCTTCTTCTTAGTCATGTATAATGGCTGAATGTTATCTGCCTTTAGACTTCTAGCACTTTTGCATTCTGATAGATTCATATTAATTTAAGTACATGCTATAATCTATAAATTTCAACTTATATAAACCACCAAGTTCATCATACATATACCTGAGATAGATTTTAATATTATTTTAAATGGAATCAATAACCACTTCTATAAGAGATCAATATGCTTCCACCCATCTCCATGGACTTTGTCTTTCTGTATGAGAGATATATTTCTTGTTTCACTATATTGTACACGTTAATTATGTTGTTCAAAGCAATGCAAGAAAAACTAATTTATGATAGTTTTGAATAAAAATTTAAATCAGTAAGTGTTCCTGAAAGCCCTCTCCCCATGAGAAATGCATGCCCAAGATAGAGACATTACTTTGGCTTAGATTCCAAACTAAATAGGCATGACAAAGCTCATAACAGTCACATAAAATTGCTCACATTTAATGTAATACAGGTGAGAAATAATATATTTCTCATTATAAGGTACTGATATTTAGAGTCTGTTACAATAGCATTGAAGAATAATACTTCCACAATCAAATATTATCTTTCAAAATTATATGTGTTATGTTTTATGCTACTGAAAGGACAAACTCTTGGATTTTGTATCTCATTATATCCCATAAAGCTCCTACTTAGGGGCATGTTTTAGACATTCTCCATCACTGGGGAACTTTGGTAATGTGGCTGCAACAATTATTTATTGCTTACATTTGTTAAATATTTTAATAAAATATCTCAAATTTTTAAATTATTCTTGAGAGTTGCAATTAAGATTAGTATGAATGAATTCAGCTTGAACAAACCAATACTGAATATTTGAATTAATATAAATATATATGTACATGGATATATACATATATTTGTTAGTCATTTATTTATTTTATATAGAATGCATATGGGACTTATCTTTCTGTCCTTAAACGTGTCTTCTTTTGCAAACATATATAAAAAGAAATGGAAACAGTATGGTGGCTGGTGAAACTCACAGCATGCTCAAATATCTTGCTCAGCATTCTAAGGCCATGCTTAGCCATAACTGAAGGGATCCAACTTTGCTCTTTTTGTCATGTTAGCCTTGATGGCCTGTTCTATATATTATTACATACTGTATAACTCATATATCTTTATATTCTCCATTACTATGGTTTGGATATAAAATATCCCCTGGACAAACTCATGTATTGGCAATGCAAAATGTTTACAGGTGATGTAATTGGAATCACAAGGCTTCTAATCTCATTATTGGATATCCACTAATGGATTAATAATTTGAATATATGTATTGGGTAATAACTTAAGCAGGTACGATGTGGCTGTAGAAGGTAGGTCACTAGGAAAGTGTCCTTAAGTTTATATATATATATATATATATTATATATATATATATATAAACTTAAATGAGAGGAGATTTTATATATATATATATATATATATATATATATTCCAACATCCTTACATATATATATATAATCCAACATCCTTACATATATATATATATATATATATATATATATATATATATATATATATATATATATAAAATCCAACATCCTTACATATATTTTGCCAACACTGCCACATTTATTCTTTGGAACTGGTCCTGTGACTGAATTATCTGAAACCATGAGCCACAATAACCTTTCCTCCTCTAAGTTGATCTTGTCAGACACTTTTGTCACATCAATGAGAAACTGATGAAAACATCCACCAATCATCAAAAATAGATCTACCAAAAATAGATGGGCTTTTTTCCTCCATTCCTTCCTTCCAGTGTGTCATTAACAGTACAAGCTTACAAGTATAAATTGAATGCCTACATTAATTTTTGTACTTTTTTGTGAATAGCTGGTAAAAATCCTTAGATGGGAAATGAGGAAAGAATAGGATAAGTAGATTCCTGCACCCTAAAGTAATTAAGATTGCAGTGAAAGGTTTTCCAATAAGTGATATTAGTTCTCTTAGCCCTTAGAGGCTAATGGGTGAAGGAGGTCAATAGTTTTTCTTGAGCATGCCCTATAGCATATAAAATACTCATAAGAGTTTGTAGAAATAATTGTCTTGTTGTCTTCTTTACTCTTTCATAATTTATTCAATACATTTTATTTCATATATATCTTGTACTAAAGTGTAATGTGCACTAGGAATAGAATAATTGATAAGACAAAATTATCCCTGTAAAGGAAAAAATAATGTGTGTTAACATGGGAACCAAACTTATCTATAGGTTCAATTATGTTTCTCCTAAAAGGACATTTATTGTAAATAATGAAGTTTTTCAGACCAAATATAAGTTGAAGAGAAGTCTGAAAAATACATTAGTTAAGAAATACAATGATATGCTAGGAACCTGAAGAGAAGGGTAGGAATAGACAAAAACTAGTGACTGAGAAAGAGAATGGCCTAAGATTAGGGTGGTGAAAAATAACTGATATGATCAAGCTGACCCTATATAGGGTTTTTGTTATGTTCTGAGAACACCCATAAGTCTTTGAAAGAGGTCAAGAAAGGCAGTAATATAAACATTTCCTAAAGTTTGTGTGGTAAATAGAAAAGAAAAGCAGTAGATACAAGAAAAATAATAAGAGTAGACATATGGTCAAGAACTAACCTAACTCAATTTAGTCATGAAAAGTATTTAAGTACTTTTGGTAATAAAAAAATGGTGATTTGGAAGACTAGTGACTTTAACATAAAATTGTTAAATTTTGCAGTAAAAGTATGTCACATTTTATTGAACAAATTCTTGATGAGCAACCCCTTCTGAAAACTCAATAATATCTCAAATTGTCATATTCTGTTCAGGCTGCCAAAACAAATTTCCATAGAAACCATAAAAAATTTCTGGTAGTTATGGGAGCTGGTAGTCTGAGATTAGGCTCTACATGTATAGTCATGGTACAGTTTTGCATTGTAGACTGCTTACTTCTCTTTGAATTTTCACATGGAAAAAATAAAAATAAAAAGACTACCTAGCTCTCCAGACTCTTCTTATAAAAACAAAAATTCCATTCATGAGGGCTCTACTGTCATGCCCTAATTACCACCCAAGAGCTATTCTAAATATTATCACATTGGGCAGGTGGTGAAAATCAGAAATCTTGCTGCCACTATTGGAAGGGTCTCATTTGACTGATCACAAATTCTACTTTTAGGAATTTACCTAAGATAAATATATATCCACATAAAAACTCAAATGTGAATCATAATTTCAGAATCATCCAAAGTGGCTACAATTAGGGGAAATTTGAAATATTCCTTGATTGATGAATGGATAAACAAGTGTGGTACAGCTGTATAATGAAGTACTATTTACGGAAATTGAATAAAATACACTACAACCTGGATATTTCTCAAGAACATCATACTAAATGAATTAAGCCAGACCAAAAAGCTATCAATAGTATTATTTGAAAGATGGGTATATGGAAGAGGCTCCAGGAAAGAACAG
Organism: Graphiurus murinus; assembly: GCA_004027655.1. Classification (NCBI taxonomy): domain Eukaryota; kingdom Metazoa; phylum Chordata; class Mammalia; order Rodentia; family Gliridae; genus Graphiurus; species Graphiurus murinus. The sequence continues at coordinate 20,746 of PVLC010006000.1, forward strand.
AACATACTTCAAGTTCTTACCTAAATTTCAGTAGTTTTCATCAATAATCTCTTCTCAGCTTCTTCAATATGATTCATAGATTTCTAGAGAATTCAAATGGTTGTCAGTTTCCTCCAAATTTATTGCTGCTTTTAAGGAGAGTATTAATTGACTTCCTCATTCCATCATTTTAGAAATGAATTACCAAAATTTACTTTTGAGTTTTCTATTTTTTTATATTGTTTCTAAAATCTTTTTGATGTTTAAGAAAATAAAAAATGATTATTTTGCTTCATTTTCAATAACATTTATGTAAAAGAGACCAAAAATTGGGACCAACTACATTTTATTTATGTTTATAATCTATGCAAAGGGTAAACAATTTTTATGTAATAAATATCTTGTTTCAAAAGCAAAAAATTAAATAAATAAATGTTATCACATTGGGGATAGAGTTTTAACATAGCGATTTTGGTCCAGGATGCTTTTGGTCCTCCTCCCACCACTGATATGAAAATTGCCTTAGGATGATGTGATAAATCACTTTCTAATAAGAAATTCTCCATACCTGTGTATGTATATATAGTTCTGTCTTTCTTCATATATATATATATATATATGTGTATATATGTGTGTATATATATTATATATACATACATATATAATATATATATATTCTGTTCTATTTGTAAATCAAGGAATCAAGGAGGCATGGACAATATTTTCAATGGTATTTGATGAAAAGTTAATTAAATTCACATGTCTTGCTCATAAACAGGAACAAGTTTTCTAAAACATTTTCAGAATCCATATATCATAAGCACTTATTAATATTTACCAGTAAGCGCCAATTTCTAGTATTCACTCTAGTACTTAGCATGCCCACTTGAATATTCATCATTCTATTAAATAAAACCACTTTTTATTCTATCTATATAGGTAACTACACTTGCAGTAGCCTAGTAGTCATATTTGGAATACAGTTTTGCTGATGTTACACCAGTCTGACACTGCTGGAGAGTTTGTTCCTGATTAGGAGAACTATCAACTAATGAGCAGGACTTCCCATGAGTGGCAGTCCTAAGTCATACAAAAGTCACGACTTCCTGCTTAGATGTTTTAATATAAAACATAGCTGTTTCTTGGATATCCAGTAAGTAAATGAAAAATAGAACTAGAGTGGAATAGTTGAGATACAGGAACACTGAGATTTGACTCTACATTTTCTAAAACTTAAGACATATTTAAAACTGAATTTCTGTGCCCCCTCCCAATTCATATATTAAATTATAATCTTTAATGTGATGGTATCAGAAGGTGGACCTTTGAGAAGTAATTAGGCCATGAGGGTGCAACACTCATGATGGGATTAAAACCCATTTAGGAAGAGACACAAGAGAGTGTGCTTCCTCTCTGCTTGGTGCCTGCCATGTGAGGCTAGGAGGAGAAGACAGTCAACTTTAAATCAGAAACTGACCCCTGGCCAGACATTGAATGTGCTGTTCCTTGAACTTTGAGAAATTGAATACATATGTTTGTTAATATATAATATATATTTATGTGTTTTGTTTAAGCTACCTATATATGATAATTTCCAGTAGCAGCCCAAATTGATCAGTACAACAGACCAACCCAGAGAGGTATATGGTGATGATGAAAAAATCAAGACTGTGAGATTAAATTGCTGATGAAAGAAAATATGATTCATTCATTATTTAATTCTTTTTTAGATTCATTTCAAGGTCAAACTGGAATAGCTGTTAAGATATGGATAAGAGAGATGAGGGTAGATCATGATTCCTCAAAGCTCACTAGTGCTCTTAATCTAAAATATATTTGCTATCACAATTATCAGATTTTCTCAGAGCCATCTTTGTCAATATATTTCAGAATAATGTATATAGGTATTGAAATATACTTTCAAAATTTTAGGCATAAAGACATTTCTTGTGTAAGTGAGTTATAGGTAATCCTCCATTGGGAGATATTATGTATTTTTCATCCCTTAATTCCCATCATTTTTTCTCTAGTTAAATATATTGAATTCAATCTGTCCTTAGCAATTGTTATCAATGACCTCACTGTTTCTACATTGATTTATGTGGTTTCAAAAGAAAAAAAGGGGAAACATCAACAGAGATAAATAAAATATGTCAGTATGAGGTGCTATAAAAATTTTATTGCCACTTGTTGGAGAGAAGCCCACATAAAAACAAGGTATTATTCCAAATGCACAGAAATAAATCTTCATAGAAGAGTGCATGCATAAACTGTCAAGAAATAAAACAGTCGTGTATGTGTATACATGTATATATTCTAATAAAATTGCAATCTAACCATTTTACCTCTTTAAATCCTCTTTTAATTCTATTCATTATAATACTTTATTAAGAATTTTCACTTGTGCCGGGCGTGGTGGCGCACTCTTGTAATCCCAGCATTCGGGAGGCTGAGAGCGGAGAATCCAGGTTCACGGCCAGCCTCAGTTACCTAGTGAGGCCCTCCGCAACTTAGTGAGACTCAGTTTCAAAATAAAGAATAAAAAATAGGGCTGGGGGTATAGCTCGGAGGTAGAATGCCCCTGAGTTCAATCCCCAGTACCGCAAAAAAAAAAAAAAAAAAGAATTTTCACTTGAAGTATTAAATTTTATCAATTTCTTCATTTAAATAATAACTAATATTATTAATACAGAATACCTAGTGGCCAGTAAAACATTTTGAAACTTCTATTTGTATTTAATACTAAATGGTGTATTTCTTTACTTTTTTTTTAATCCTAGATGCCTACACTCTTCTAACTGTGATTTGTGATTTTTGTATTAGCCTAAGAAGCACAAGAGTGATTATACAATGTGTCTGAATAAAGCCTTATTGATTTTTAAACATGTGAAAAGCTGGCGAATTATAAGAAATTCCATTCATATTTCTTCTTGGATTGAGCATTGATTATGTAAAGCCACAATACTTAAAAATGAATAGAGCTTATAAACTGTAATTGATACTTTTTAATGAGTTAAAACTTGTGGCTCTGGCTCATGCATCTCAGGAAAATGAATGTAAATCTTATATAGATGAATAAAGCAAAAATATTATTGATTCAAAACAAATCACAGGTAACTGTCTATAATCCATTCTCAATGCCACCTATTTTGTTATTTCAGATATGTAACTTTTTTATCTGGGTAGAAGAAAATTAACAACTATAAGATGAATGATATTTCTTCTTACAGCATTTTATTTCTTCTTTGAGAATCATTGCTTAAAATAAGACTTTTGTTGCAAAGTACTGAGGCTTTGGTTTGATGGCAGAATTAGAAAGAAAAAGTAATTTTTTAAATTTTAATTAGGAGCAGATGATATGTGACAGTAGAACCCTGCATAGTTTCTATGTTATGAATTCCTTAAGAGCATAGAACTTACCTATTCATGTTTATTTTCTCAAAACTTAATATGGTAAGTGACTATTTAAATATAAAACATCAAAATAATTTTATCAACCATCATGGTTTTAAAATGTTGATCCACCTTTATCATATTATCTTTTACTTTATCCATTCAGTAAGGAAAAATAAAATTATCCCTGTCTTGAAATATATTTCTTTTCTGTTTGTTTGCATTAATTCTACTTTTGCCCTCTATTTTGCCTCTATTCTATTTTAATACAAATTTTACTCCTTGACTTTTTGTTTTCCCCTGATTTCTTTTTAAACTACAGACTTCATCATCCTTAAAACATCAAAAGTTCCAGAACTCATTGTGTGGTATTTGGTGTTCTATTGTTTGTAAATACCTCTTTAGGTTTTTTTTGTTTTTGTTTTTGTTTTTCAGTACTAGGGATTAAACCTAGGAGCATTCTACCTCTGAACTATACCCCCAGCCCTATTTTTTATTCTTTATTTTGAAACAGGGTCTCAATAAGTTGCAGAGGGCCTCACTAAGTAGCTGAGGTTGGCCACAAACCCGGATCCTAAGCATTTAACCTTCCAAGTACTGGAATTACAAGTGTGCACCACCACGCCAGGCCCTCTTTAGTTTTTCTACTTGTATTGGTGCATTGTAGCCTCAAATCATAATGTAGTTCGTAGTGGTGGTGACACACATGCACACAGCACTTGGTGAGCTCTCCCTCAACTCCCTCCCCACTTTCCACTTCCCCCATACAAGATAGTCATTGGTATTCTCACATATGCACACAATGTCTGTGGAACTGTTTACTTCATTAATTCTCCCTTTCCTCCCTGGCCCTCTGCAAAACCACCTCCCTCCTTCCACTGGAATTTCCATTCCATTATCTAAAAGTCCTTATATTCCCATTACTCCTTAGATTCTACATATGAGAAAAAACATATAACCCTTCACTTTCTGTGACTGGCTGATCTCACTTAGCATAATAGCATAATACATATGCATGTATGTGCTACAATATTCTGATTTAATTCCCTTTGAAAAGATGGAATGGCATTAAACTAAAAAGTTTCTGCTCCTCAAAGGAAACCATCAGGAGTCTAAAGAGTCTACAGACTGGAAGAACTTTGCCAGATATTCCTCTGAAAGAGGACTAATATATATAATATACAAATTACTTAAAAGACTTAGCACTAAAAAACTAATAATACAATCAAGAAATGGGCAATTAGCAGGGCGTGGTGGCGCATGCTTGTAATCCCAGCATTTGGGAGGCTGAGACCAGAGGATCCAGGTTCGCAGCCAGCCTCAGCTACCTAGTGAGGCACTCCGCAACTTAGTGAGGCCCTGTTTTAAAATAAATAATAATAAAAAATAGGGCTGGGGGTATAGCTTGGGGGTAGAATGCCCCTGAGTTCAATCCCCAGTACGGCAACAACAACAACAAGAAATGGGCAATTGAACTAAATAGTCATTTCACAAAAGAAATATAAATGGTCAATACATACATTAACAATCAGGCAGATACAAATTAAAACTATGTTGAGATTTTATCTAACCCCAATCAGAATGGAAATCATAAAGAAGTCAAACAACAATAATAAATGCTAGTGAGAGTGTGGGGAAATAGATTCTTCTATACTGTTGGTGGGATTACAAATTAGTGCAGCCACTATGATCAGAATGGTGATCCCTAAGAAATCACACCTCTTAAAAAGTCAATGTTACTATAGTTTTGAGTTGACAAGGTTGTTCTTCTGCTTCATATGGTCTTGAATGGCCCATGAGACAACTAAAAAGTCCAAAATGTCTTCTCTCCTTTGGCTAGTAATGTTGGCATTAGCCTTCATGTGGGAGTTCATCTGGGCTGTAGGATTTTGTTGTTATGTGAGCCTCTCCAAATAGCTGCATTGGCTTTATCTTATCAAGGATTCTAACAGAGAATGTTCCAAGAAAACCATTGCCATATACAAGAGCTTCAAGTATTCATGTATCATACTTGCTAATATCATAGTGGCCAAAGTTGATTACTCTCCATTCTAGAATCAATGTGGGAGTGTGAACACTAGTTTCTGGTTCATTGGGGAACACAAAATAACAATCTAGTGCAGTTTATTTAGTCAAACTCAAAGTATAGCAATTTTAGTATGTTGACATTAGCAGCTAAGGAAAAGCTGATTTAAAAAGGCATCTTAATAGAAATAACTTGGAAAAATGGTACTCAGGTTTTAATGATTAATTTATGAATTTAAGAGATTAAAAGAGCCAGTATTTCTGTGTATCACCCACGGGCTATATACTTATTAACATCATATTTTGTTTTATAACTATTGTAAAGAAAGCATATTGTTTTCTTATTTTATTAAGAGAACATAAGACTCAGGGAAGAGTAAGCATCCCGTGGTTTAAAAATAGTAAACAATAGACTTAGGAATGAATCTTTTGTGTCTAAAATCTTTGTTCTTGCTACTACACTATTTTGAAATATTAATAAGCTTAGTTTAATTCCAGGAGGAGGTCTGTAAGTGTATATCAAATCCATCATTGCCCTTTACCAAAAACTTGTTGCCCAGGTGTCCCTTCAACTTTTGCCTTCCTATAGTCTCAGGTGGTGATGGTACAGGTTTAAAAGACATTGGATAATTTATGGCCAAACTAGTTTCTAACAGCTAAAACACATGTGTGTTTGTTTTTCTTTATGTCTTCCTAACTCGTACCTATGTCTATTTACAGTCTTTCATTGCCAGATGTAGAATTCCCTGCATAATAGAAGTTTTTTTTTTTTTTAAATACTCAGAACAGCAAATTCAGACCAAGATAAAATACAAGATAAAATAAAACGAAGGATGAGCAAAAGAATAACCCAAAAGAACAGTATCATCAGGATTCCAACTCATATTCCATATGGAGCTTCAGAGTTACTGGCACAACTTTTAAACCAAAACCACAAATTTCACTTCTATTAAGTGACAATATCTATTTTCATCTTATGTGTTTTGAGTGTTTATGAGAAAAACAAATTCAAATGAATTCTGAAGTACCTCATCTTTTCTAACCCTTAAAAGTGGCATTTAGTGCTTCAAAGAAGAAATTAAACTCTTGGGGAAGTAGCTGTTCAGGATTTTCAGTTCTTTAGACTTTCATGAGGCCATACTTCATTGAAGAGTAAACTAAAAAGCTCCAGCAAACTGAAAGCTCAAACTAAAAGCTGCAGTAGTGAAATAACACCGGAGCGTAGAATATAAATGATCTTCCGATTGCTTTTGTTTGGCTATATTCCAGCTTAATAAGAATGTGGCCAAACTAAACCTCTAAGCCCTTAGATAAAAACTCCACTGGCCTGAGAGTTGGAATTAGTCTTGTTGAATAGGATTGTAAAGAAAGCAGGTCTTCTCTGTCATTTTGCTAATATGAAAACAGGTTCTATTGATTAGTTCTCTGAATTAAAAACTATTTCATGCTTCTGGCAATTTACTGAAAAAAAATAGGAGTATTCTGCTTTTATAGTATTGTTTTAATTCTCTCCTGAGTTTGCTCTCCTTTTAAAGAGGAAAGAGGGGAAAAATGGAAAGTAGGGTACTATGCTGAAGAGAAATGTTGACCTTAGACATTTCCTGGATTTGTGTTCTGGTTGCATTAATGCACAGAAGATGACAGAATTTATTTGCATAAGGCTAGCTTTGTACTGCTCTCTGCTGTCTAGACAAAGCAATAGCAAGATTTTAAACTATGCAATACTATTTTAGCAATTCTAGGCCACTAGGTGCTCTCCTTATTATCCACCCCCGGACCCACAACACCAGGGAAAGGATAAGATGAAATGGCTACAATTATAATATTAAGCAACTTTGAAAATTAAGTGATCTTATTTATAACCTAATGAAATATATTTGGATATATTAGTTATGCATGACACACTCAGTAATATTTACTCAAAAACTTATAGAGCTATACAAAAAGAAATCAAAAAAATGTTCCACATTAATAAACATAAGTTTAGCTTACTTTGAAAAAAACATCTGGCAATAGAGACAAGAAGGATAGGAAGAGGCAAAGCTTTCAAAACATGGTTATAAGAAACAACTTTCAAGGATTGTCTCTTGATTGTCAAAGTCCTTGCAACAAAAGATTGTTAATACTAACTTATGTGTGCATTTATGCTTGCATCATTTTGAATCTAACTATGATGTATAATTACAATGCACCAGTAAAATTATAAAAAAGAGATTGTTTTTCTTTATCAAGTAATTCATATGTATAAATATCTGTAAATAGGATGTTTTATGTCCTATCCTAAAGAGAAGCACTTTGAAAATCTTCAAGTTTTTAAAAAGAGAAAAGAAAATATATTTTAAAATGTTAAATATACTTGAAGAAGATTAAGGATATTGAAAATTCAGGAAAGAAGATATCAGTTTGCTTTTTCATTTTAGTGACATTTGACCTAATTAGGCGTCTTTCTTTAAAAGAGCAAACCCCAGACGCAGCATTGAATTTCTACAACCAATAGCTGTCCTGAAAGCACATCTGGCACTAACAGGAAAGCTCAAATGTAAAGAGGTTTACATAGGATGACACTCTTAACTCTCAGAACATCCATTACAAAGGAATTGAGCTATCTGATAGCTGATGAAGAAATGAATGCTCATTATCAAGTTTCTCTCCTGAGGGAAATGAACAGATTCTAGAAGGCTCTTGCCTCTACAAGGGTCTCAAGAGTACATTATGAGTACTTACTGGCAATCACAAGTGGTTGAAAGCTACATATCTTTTTAGAGGAAGCTCCAAAGGACTCTTGGCCACAGGAGTATATAACAGAATTAGCTAGATTGTTAAACAA